>RCHF01000083.1:0-20909 GCA_003987895.1 Neonothopanus nambi
ATCTTGGCAGAGAATATGCACGTTCGACCAGCCGTTCTTTGCGAATCTCTTGCGGGCAACCTGCAAAAGGGGCTCACAGAGATCAATGAGATAAACGGCATCAAAGGCTGATATGGGGAAGAACTGGTTCATGAGTTCGATGTTGTGACCAGTACCACCACCAATATCGATCCAAACGAGGCGTTTGCCAGAAGATGCGGCTGCCCTGAGCTGTCTGAGATGACTAGCGGATAGATTGAGCATGGTCTTGCGCCCACGAAGGAGCCCTCTACGCGTCGTGTCATACACGTCGGCCTGACCCTCGTAGAACTAGGGTGGTTTGGATTGAGTTGCAAGACAAAGGTACACTGAGAGAAATAACCTTGTCGAGACGCGCTTTCTGACCCTCAGCACCGACGAGAGGACGAATGAAGCAGCACCAAATGAATTTGAGCTGAGGGGTCAGACGAAAAAGGAGGAGCCATATGAAGAGAGAAGCGAGTAGGACAGCGAGGGGAGCCTGATAGGCCTGCAATGCGAAGGACATTGCTGAGGCATTTCTGAAGGATGTTAGTCGAATATAAAGGGAAAGAAATAAAAGAAATATAAAATTAAAGATTAGCCAATCAGAATCGCACGTTGGTATACTGTGCACGTGCGCTTTCGTCACCACCTAATCGACGAAAAAAAAATATGATACAACCTCTCTACGTATACACATAATAATTGATTATTCCTGGTCTCCATTCTCGAACAAATAATTCGCAGCGAGCTCCTCGTTCTTGTCACACGCAAAGTACGCTTCCACCACCACATGTCGAGGGAATCCAAGCGCTTCCAGCTATAGACTATCGTTATCATCCCGTTTCTATCAAGAAACTTTGTCGACTCACCCGCTCAATAGCAGCTCTTTCTTCTTCTGTTACGTTGATCACCTGGGCACCGGGAGGTAGTCCTCCTTCACCCTCAAAATCTTCGCCACCGCCAGCAAGTATCTGCATCAGCATGTCAGGGTTTTGCGCTAAACTTTGAGCTAGCTGTGGGTTCTGCGCCGCAAGAGTTTGCAGAATCGGTTGCAAAGCATCCGGATTCCGCATCAAATGTTCCCGCAATTGCTGGATCTGCGGATTTTGGGCCAATGCAGCGAGATCGAGTTGAGGTCCGCCGCCACTACCTGCTGCACCGAATCCACCTCCACCGCCCTGGTGTTGCTGCTGCTGCTGTTGTTGCTGGGCGAGCTATTCAACGCAGATGAGAAACGCGTCACAAAAACGAACAGTGTCACATACTTGGAAGAGGTTCTGTGGCTGATTAGAAGGAGGTGCAGCCGGCGTGGCTGCAGCCGCAGCCGCTGGGGGAGTGGGTGTGGCTCCAGATGCAGCTGGAGGTGCGGCTCGAGCAGCTGCTGGTGCTTCGCCAGCTGCCTCTGCTTCCAAATGAGCAGGAATGCCCTAGGAACAAACAAGGTTTAGTCCATTCCAATGAGGTACAAAGAGTTAGATTGACTTACATTCATGAGGTATTCTACGGCCCGGTCCGGGTTGTTGTAACTTGCGCGGAGTGCACGCAAAACTTGCTCCCGCTCAAATCCCATATCGATCATGTTCGTGATGGTGGTTTGCAGTGCATCTCCAGAGAGGAAAGAGCTCATGTCTCCGAAAGCAGGAGCAGGAGCGGCTGGAGCTGATGATGCGGGAGTAGATGACGCAGCTGAAACCGGAGCAGGATCAGGTGCTGGTGCAGCAGGAGTTTCAGTAGTAGGGGCAGGGGCGGGGGCAGGAACAGAAGCAGGTGCAGGGGTAGAAGAGGTTGCCGGCATTGGCGTAGGAGTAGGCTTAGGCTTGAGAAGACATGAGCAAAAATGAAAAGTGGATTGGAAAGTGAACGGACTTTGGATACCATCAGGACTAGAAAGTCCTTTTCCTTGAAACCGCATGACTCGAGCGTTTTGTCATCTGCTAATATTTTACCTTGAAGCACAGAGATGAGTACAAGCAGCTAGATAAAGAAGCAAAGACATGCCAGAGTAGATAATCTTCTGGGAAGCGGCGGCAAAAGACTGTGATTGCTCGATCTTGGCTTTGACGGCACCAATGGAATCGGAAGGTTCAGCATCAATCTGAGTATCAAATTAGGAAGCAACAAGAGAAAAGAAATGGGCAGAAAATACCTGAAAGACTTTTTGCTGAGTTGTTTTGACGGTCAGCTTCATGGTGGGCAGAGAGAGACGCGTAAGGGAGTGTGACGCGTGACATGTGAACTTGTCCCGACATCCATGCAGACCGAGCGCGGCGACGACTACGTTCGTCGAATTTCTGCTTTCATTCGTGCCAACGAGCCCAATCTCGCTGAGCTACCTTTCATTCGTCGTCCTCGTCAACAACAGCGTCAACCGTCTCTAGTCAATCCCCTTGCATGGCTTCCAACGACTACCGCTACGAAGTCAATCGTGCTCTCTATTGATACCCACCATCTCTTCTATCTTCTCATTCGTCTAGAGGCCCTCGACTTACCTGTAGGCTCTCTTGATGTCAAAATAGACAGTCCTTCTAGGCCATTGAGCTATATCAATGTCTTTCCCCACACCGACAAGACAGAAACACTCTCCCTTGCCTCCTTCCGCTCTTCTCTTTCCGCCGTCTCTTCTCTTTCTCTTGGTGCCGGCTGGTGGGGCCGCTCAGAGCCTCCCAGCGTCGACACCGACCTCAAGTACATATATAGCAGCTTCACCAAGCTCCCAGCACTGTCAATAGTCGCCCCAGGTCCCAAAGTGATTACCGAGCTGGCTGACGAACCTCCGAACGAGAATGCCATACCTATGGACTCGTTTAAGAATCTGAAGAGCTTGGAATGCGTCGACATTGATCCTCGCTCTCTTCTCGGCTGGGATAAGCTCGCGGAGAGTTTGATTAGTCTGAAGGTCAAGAAGAGTGGTCTGGAGGATATCTCAAACATATTCATTGGTGCTGTGCTTGATGATCAAGCAAGAAGAGAGGGTAGCGCTAGCCGGAAGCGCATGAGGAGGATTGCCCACCAGAGTTCATTCTACGCTACTCAACTTCCCGAATCAGTCCCAGAAGCGGCTGATGAGGACCATCCTGACGAACCGCCTACCCCATCTCCTACCACCCAACTACCATCTTACAAATGGGCGTCGCTAAGATACCTCTCCTTATCCGACAACGCTTTGACCTTTTTCCCCTCTGAGCTCATGCCCTACTTAACATCCATAACCCATCTCGACCTCTCTTCCAACCTCCTCAATTCTGTTCCAGAGGGTCTAGGTACCCTCTTTAACCTCGTTTCCCTCAATCTTTCCGACAACATGATTGAATCCGTGCTTGGTATCTACCTCAACCTCGGCCAGGTTTTGTATCTAAATTTATCGCGCAACCGCCTCGAGTCTATTTGCGGCTTAGAGCGTCTTCACGCCCTTGAGCGAGTCGATTTACGTCACAACCTTATTGAAGAGAGCGCCGAGATAGGGCGCCTTGCCCCACTCCCTAATATTGCCGAGGTTTGGGTGCAGGGCAACCCATTCGTAGAGTACGAGGACGGGTACAGGATCACCTGCTTTGATTTCTTCTGGAAAGAAGGAAAGACAATCATGCTTGATGGCAGCCCTCCTGGCTTTTATGAAAAACGAAATCTTACTGTACCTCCCCCCGAGCAGATGTCTTCTTCCCGCCCCGCCTCTGCTGCTTATTCACCTCCTACCATCGCTGTTGGTCATTCCCACCCTCATTCCCACCCTGGCTCTCCCCCTTCTGAAGTGGCGGAGAGTTCCTCACCGTCGACATCCAATGTTTCACCACGAAATGCACCGGTAGGTGCAGTGGGTGTCGGCGGCAAGGTCCGGCGTAAGAAGCCGAAGCGTATCGTTGAATTAGATGGTGAACAGAGCGACGGTAGCGTGAACAACCCTTCACACAAGCGCGCACCATCCAACGGCTCTACCAAACCCAAGGTCAAGTCGAAAGCCAGAGCACAGAAAGAGCGAGAGACGAGTCCTAGAGTGGAAGCATCATTGGGGAAGGTCGGGACTTTGCTTGCACACTCGGAAGCTGCTGGGAAAGCTACAGAGCTTAATGCGTCTACGTCCGCCTCTGCGTCTGAGGACCAATCACAACCCCGGAGTGACCCCAAACCCGATACAATGTCCCAAGCTCGCAAGTCCCGGCATAGTCGACATCAGACCGATTTCGCGCCTTCCGAGTTTTCAAGTATTCTCGGTTCACCGTCAACGCCGCCATTACCACCTCTTCGACGTTCGCGAGACTCACAGGCATTCTCTTCAGCGCGATCCTCCGCGCGCAGAGCGAGGGTGACGGCATCCGTATATGAGCCGCCTACTGCTGACGATGAAGAGACCATTGATGACGCAGAGGCGTTCCGGAGGCGGATAGAGGCTCTCAAGAAGGACATGGGGGATGGATGGCTCAAAGTATTCAGTCAGAGCCAGATGAAGACGCCCTCATAGCAGTGGCCTTGAGTTTGTTTCCTTTCTATGGATTTATATCTTGTAGCTTCTATATGCCTTATTCTACTGCTAGCATCGCATGCTCCTATATAATCATTTTCTTGATCCTTCATACATGTATACATCGTCCACGTACTTCAAGGAATTACTATCAATTATTAAATTATAGTTATATAAGCTATGTGCTAAATGTAAGCGTGCTATCCCGAATCTTCAGCTTGACGCTCCTGTCTGCAGTCCACTCGAACCGAACCAGTGCTAGAGTATCTGCAATACTCATATTCCCTTGAGAAAGACTTTTCAGCATGCAGTCAAACACACAAATCAACCGACACGTACCTTCTTCACCCACATTGAACGACAGAGTCTTGAAAGGGTCAGATCCGGAATGTCCCTGACGAGGCGGCGCACCAGGGTTGAAGAAACTGGTAAAACTAGTTCCCACTTTCCAAACTAGAACAACGCTTTCCTCCAATGACAGTGTTACCAATCTCCGACCATCCGGGGAGAAACTGCATGCTGTGAGTCGTTTCTTGTGGCCCTCAAGGACGTACAGGCGAATGGCCGTCTTTAGGTCGTACATGACGATAGCGCCCTCGTTAGTTCCTACGGCTAAGCGCTGGCTTGACATATGGAAATCTATGGTAGGGAAACTGGAAGCGCGAATTAGTGTACAGTCTATTAAAGATGATGACAAATGAACGCACGTCTGTACTACATGTCCTATTATCTCAGTAGCAGTATCTAGCACCGCGTCACGATTGGATGTAGCATTTGGATCCAGAGACTTCACGACGGCTTCCATCAGTTTAGGAAGATTTGGGTAAAGAATGAGCGGGCGCTAAAAGGTATCTTTTTCATTTGTAACTTATACACACAAATTAGGCACGGAGTGACAAACCTTTCTTATCAAAAACGCGACAATCTGCATAACTGACTTCCTATGATCCGTTGAGACAGGATTGAGAATGTCTAAACCCAAGGTCGTCATGAATAGAGGCGTATTACTTGAAGCAATACTAAGGATGGCTGATCTTGCTTGAGATCCTACGTTTTGAGCAGAAATATTTTCCTTTCGGGAGCTCGTCGCTAGTGTGAAAAGCGCGCGCAAAATCTCCAGAGCATCAATATAGTGCTGCCAGACGTGGAAACCGCGGGAGCACAGATCAACAGCAAGTACTCGGTATATCGATTGCTCATCATGGAGGTACATTGAAATGGACTTGGCTATATCGGTAAGTGCGCTAAACAGAGTCCATCAGTGCTTTCAATAGCAATAGCAGGAGGTGCGTACCTAGTCGAAAGCAAGCTGTATTTTTCCGCTGCGAGGTATCCACATAGGAAAAGTGCCAAGGCTGTTAGCGCAGATTCCCTATCAGCCGCTGGCTGCAAACAAGGTACTAACACAGGAGGGGAAAATCAATGTGCGGCCACTGGTCTCTTGAGAATAGTGCTTACGCTGGTGTTGCCATTCACCGACGATCACGTTAGTCTCATCATCAGACAGCCTCACCAGAGCAGCGTCAAAAAGCAACCTAACAGAGTGCCGAAGTTCGTCTGCAAATTATTAAGTAACTTGATTTGATAAAGCATGCGCGAAGACCAGCGTACTGGAGCAATCAAACCAACGTCGGGCAAGGAACGCTAAGCTGGGAGGTTTGTATGATGAGCCGACAGGTCCTGATAGGGATGTCGCGTAGAAGGCTATCACTGTGTTTGCACTTTCCGACAATTCTAAAGCGACTACTTAATACTTGGTCAGCACATATCGAACACATTACCTACCTTCAAACACACCCAAAGCACGAAGGGCGGCGACAATAGCTAGGGCACGAGCGGCAGAAACATCACTAGAAATGCACCAGCAGTGTTCAGAACGCGGATACTGATATATTGTTGTAAACCCCCGTCTGCAATTACTGTCAGTTCTCTCAAGACATTGAATCGCATTCATGTCACCTTGAAAGTCCAATCGAAGCGTTTGACTTCCGTATTCCTAGCTGACGGTAACATATATCATCGATGTCCTGGTTCAGTCCAGGGGTTAAAAGTGCAGACAGAACCGAGCAAATGTAGTCGCGAGTTTGAAGAATGCTACGAGTTTGAACTTTGCTGGTACTAATTGACTTCATTATCGCAAGTGATCCCGTCAGAAATCGGTCCACATCCAACAATAGCGTGGAAACTAATGAAAAGCACTTGAATGACCTACAATCAAAGACAGATACTGAATGCATACCGGTATCTACGCTCTGGCTACATGGAGCCAAAGGCCTCAAAACACTTTCAGAAGATTTTGGGGCGCCCACTGATCTGTAGAGTGCGTTAGTTGATCGGGAAGCTAGTCGCAAGACTCAAAAAAATATACTTACATTTCGGACCAGCCCCCTTGACCAATAAGCTCCTCAGCCTTATCCAGCGACATTGACCTCCAAAACTCCTTCGTCTTGATATCCCAGAGGCGTACTCTGTGATCGGCATAGGCAAGCAACAAATTATCCTCCCCAAGGCAAACTCTTTGCAATGGAAACGGAGACCCTGGAATAATGTACAGACTTCGCGAAGTCAGTATAGTTCTCTAAATGGCTTTGATGACTCCTACAATTGGAAACTGTCAACAGCGATGACTGCAATTGTGCCATCTTCAGATATGCAAAGCACGCAACCACGAAGAGGCTCGCCCTTCAGACCTGCAAACTGGATTACATTGTACAGGGGCACGTTGAAGATGGTCCATTGTGCACACAACTGGAGTCTAGAAAGTAGATGCAGAATGTCTGTTAAAGAAACAAAGACTTTATAATATATAATGACAGACTCAGTTGTCCAAATAGCAATGGATCCATCATCCCCTCCTCCAATTATAAGACGTTCATTGGTTTTGTCGTTCTTGACGAGATGGAGGCTAATGATACCACCTCGCAATGCAGCGTCGGAGGTTTTGCTGCATTCAGACGCAGAGAAAACACCTTGACAGATCTTCAACAATGTTGTTTGTCGTAGCCAACCATCAGCTTCAAAAGATTTGTCAAAACAATATATGAGGAATACAAAAGTTGCAGTTCTTACAGTAGCCAAGAATAATGTTCTCTAAATTGATCACCAATGTTGCAGTGAGCGTCAGAGCAGAGGGAGATTTCAATGTTTCTCCATGTGCTCGCCATAAGGGTTGTGGCCTTGACTTGTCTTTCAAGTTTTGGTCCCAGGTATAGTAGTTAACTTGCTGGGTTTCACCGACTCCAAGGACTAGAAGTTCGTTATTTGAAATGAGTTCCAGGGCGTCGTAAGGGCCAGTGGAGAATGTCCTTAATAGTCTAGGTCTGGTTCGTGTCAATAAACTGCAGACTCTACCCAAGAACGGTCAGACTCACTGAATATTTGTGAAGGTCAATTGTGTCTTCAAGGAAGAGTCCGATATTTCATCACTATTGGCATCGACTGTTATAGTTGTGTATAGCTCGAGTCTCTCCTGCAGAAACCTCGATTGGTAGCCTGTTAACGAGAGTTGCGGTGCCATACCTCAAATGCAATCAAAAAGGTGCTGCTATCAACCCAATTGGCACGAAATATACAACGGGCAGGATAAACGAAAAGAAGTCGACAAGATCCTTTCGCATAAGTGAATGCCTTAGCATATAAGATCAAGTTGACTTCCATTCAAACGAGTAGGTGCACGCTTACCACAAGCTCATGCTCAGACCATCCAAGTCCCAGTAGAGTTTCACCAGCTGGAAACATCTGATAATTTAGCAATGGATGCTCGGAAGTGATTTTCCCGCAAGGAAGTGCCTCTTCCAATCGTACTCGACTTGATGTGGAAGAAGAATTCACGTGTACATTCTGGTCTATCGGACGCGGCTTCATATTTTTAAATGGATTGGGAAGAGGTAAAGGCCCAAGATTGATTGATTGTGATTCCGGAGAATCCTTTTCTGGGGCGGAATATGGCAGTGCCGGTGATAATATGTGAAGAGGACGAGTAATGAATTCCCCCTCAAGATTCAAATTGTAGAACGCGGTCGGGGAATCTGCAACGAGAGTTTGTCACCATGAAGGCGCCCGAAAGAAACGAAACGTACAGCCATCTACAATGTGTAGTCCGACAGCCTGGGGGACACCGCTGCAATACCAATACCCAATCAATTCACACTTTACTTCAACTGCGCCGACAAGATGGCTAGTACGCAGTTCGACCAGAACGACCTTGCATTGCTCTTGATTATTTTCATCTTGAGATTCAAGCGTCCCGACAGAGGATGCGTTCTCGTCTAGAGAAGCACTGACTAGTAGGAGGATGTGCTGCGCCACGGGTAAATTAGCCTTGAACTATGATTGCTTTCAGAAAATTTTTTTACCTCGCCAGAGCGATACCATTCAAGATAGCTCCAAACCCAAGAATCGTGTACAGAAACTCTCTCCTTGACACCTTCGGCGAGCGCCCCGACGGTACTGTCAAGCGGCAAACTAGCAAGGCATCTTCCATCTTTAGTAGAAAGGATGTACAAATCTCTATAGGGTATGAGGTAAATTATGGGTAAAGGCCAAGTACAGGTACACTCACCCTGATCGCTGCAACACTGCCATAACATCGGCATGGTCCATCAGTTTTATTGCAACGATGGGATTTCTTCCAGACCGAGGCGGTACAATATGCGAGTGAATTTCGAGATCCATTGACCTTTTAAAGGGAGGAATTGCTTTTGGTGAAACAGGCGCAGACAAAGATGGCGGGGTGAAAGAAGGTGAGCTTGTCGCGGACAGCAGTGAATTTGGAGGGTCTTTACGCTTCTTTACGCTCGACTCCGCAGAGGGAGATGTCAATTTGAGATCATAAGTAGGTCTTTCGTGGTGAAGCTCAGAGCTGGTCCTTTCCTTTGGCCCACGTCCTTTCAACATATCTTTCAATTTCTCTGGCTCGTCATCGAAGTCCACATAATTTTTTGGAGCCTCTACTTGCTCGGCTGTGATCCCTGACACAATTCGTGATCTCTGATTCACAGAGAACGGAGACATGAAGGAACCAGAGGGAGACGTTGACCTCGAAGCGGGGTGAGATGAACGGGACATAGGAACAGGGCTTAATCGCGGTGAGGATTTCGCACTTGCTCCCTTTGAGATTTCTGAGCTGTGGCGATCTTTGTGTTCCGAGCGACGGAACATGAGAAGTGTCCCGTCTTGAAGTCCTACAACAGACCCGATCGACAGACCATCGGGAGTATCCACAGCGGGGTCATTTGAGTGGTTTCGAGAGAGGCCCCAGGATGCCAACACAGATGATGAGGTATTGAGACGACTTTTTTGTATAAAATCTGATGGTGAAGGAGCACTCTGAAGATCAGAGACGTTGAGGAATGTCAAAGGAACCTCAAAGGAAGTGGAAACATTGGACATATGGTCTGAAGCAGGTCCAAGAATTAGACATGAACATGGTCAAGATAAGAATTCTTCTTTGCCTGCAAGATAAAACTTGAAGAATGGCGTTCACGGCGTCTACTTATTCTCGGCGTAAGTAGTAGCAGCTGCTGAATGTGACAGGACGTGACAGGTGTTACTTTCTCAAGTCCCTTTACTTTCAAGCACTTGTCTGCACACTTTTTGTCTGCGACAATCCCTCTCTCACCCTCAAGTCGCTCTTTACATTTTACCCCAGTCTTCACTTCTTTACGTTCAGAAAAATGGGTGCCAATCTCTCAAAGGCGTTAGGTGAGTGTTGTCTCCTCTGCTGTGGCATTTGCAATGGTTGACCGGCCCATGCTTTCTTTCTGTTGCAGGAAAGATATTTGGAAACAAGGAGATGCGGCTACTTATGCTTGGACTGGATGCAGCTGGGAAGACTAGTGAGATTCTCATTCTCATCTCTTTATTCAACCGAATCTCATAGCTATTCAGCGATTCTCTACAAACTCAAACTCAACCAATCTGTAACGACTATTCCGACAGGTACAGACTTGATTTCTACCACTAATTTTACTCTCATCTACCGTTGGACGGTCTTACTGATGCCTGAGGTCAACAGTCGGTTTCAACGTAGAAACTGTAACGTATAAGAATGTCAAGTTCAATGTCTGGGACGTCGGAGGTCAAGACAAGATTCGGCCACTTTGGAGGCACTATTACACTGGGACACAAGGACTTGTGTTCGTTGTTGATAGTCAGGATCGGGAGCGAATTGACGAGGCAAAGCAGGAGCTTCATCGAATATTAGGTGACCGAGAGATGAAAGAATGCTTGTTATTGGTATTTGCCAACAAGCAAGATCTTCCTGGGGGTATGTTCTTTGCCTATTCAACCGAGTTTCTGAACCGCGCGCTAAATTTTATTCCCTCTGTAGCAATGTCACCGGCGGAGGTGACAGAGAAACTGGGGTTGCACAAAATGCGGGACAGGTCGTGGTATGTACATCCAAGGTATGTACACCCCCATATATCGAGACAACAACCTCAACCCGATCGTTTTCGCAGCTGTGCCACGACTGGAGAAGGTCTCTTTGAGGGATTGCAATGGTTATCACAGAATGTGAAGAAGCGTCAGCCTTAAGCAACGCCTACTCATCTCCCGGTCTACACCTTGCCTTTTGAATAATTTCCTCTACCTAGCACGTCGCGTTAGAGTTCATTGATACCCCCTCTCTCATGCTCTCATCCACAACCTGCCCTCGCTACGCACTGAACAGTTTTATGGCCTTGCATGACCTTTGCCACGTTGATATGGACACTTCATCCATATCACTGCCATGCCTATTTTTTCTACCTTTGTTCTCCTTTTCCTTTTCTTGCTACTTCATACCCACCTATATCTTTGTTCGTTGAGCAATCTTTTTTGGGTGGTTGGTCTTATCGTACAATTTAATGGAGCATTTTTGTTTATATACTTGTGTCTGATGGCAAGACACGGATATCTTGGATATTCATAATGTTATACAGCGGCGCCACTCAGCAGCAGCGAGGCTCCTATCCTTTGTCTCCTAGCATTGGATTACTTAAGAATGTCGTGCTAATTTATCATCCATTTTGAACTTTTCAGAAAGAGCTCGATGGCCTCATTAAACTCTTCTCTGTTTCTTTACCTGCACTATGTTGTCTTCCACGCGCTCTGCGTTGTTTCGTAGGACCTTCACCAGCAGTGCTGTTGACGGTTTCACGGGGGCAGTAGGGAACACGCCTCTGGTTAGTGCCGATCATAACGAGCGTTTGTTGCTTTGCTTTAACAAACCTCTCACAACAGATTTACTTGAAAGGACTCTCTGAAAAGGTTGGTGCCCACATTTGGGGCAAAGCCGAATTCCAAAATCCTGGAGGAAGCGTCAAAGACCGCGCTGCTCTTGGAGTGGTCCGGGATGCGGAGAAACGAGGATTGTAAGTATAGGCTAGGCGATCCCAGTCACGTTGAATTCACGAGGGTATATTAGGCTTAAACCTGGAGGCACTGTCGTCGAAGGAACCGCTGGTAACACAGGCATAGGATTGGCTCATGTCTGTAGAGCAAAAGGTTACAGATGCGTGATATTCATGCCTAACACCCAGGTAAAATACATATACATGGTTCATCCTGTTGTACGCCGCGCTTATATGGCATTGTCAGAGTCAAGAGAAAATTGATCTTTTGCGAATGCTTGGCGCTGAAGTTCACCCAGTGCCCGCTGTTGCGTACGACAACCCAGCGAACTACAATCATCAAGCACGCGACTTTGCCAAGAGCCTTCCCAATGCCATCTGGACAGACCAGTTCGATAACACTGCGAATGCAAATGCGCACTATGAGTCGACTGGGCCAGAAATTTGGGAGCAGACAAAAGGTGATTTGGATGGATTCATTTGTGCAACAGGAACGGGAGGGACATTGGCTGGGGTCGGCAAGTACTTGAAGGAAAAAAGCAAGGGAAAAACACAAATCTGGTTGGCTGACCCACCAGGCAGTGTATTGACAAGTATGTATACGTTGCATTTGAAGGCTCCGGATGCAAGGCTAATTTTGTCAATTACAGGCTACGTGACAAGCGGTGGCAAGCTAGTTGAAAGATCGGGGAGCTCAATAACGGAAGGTCAGATAGTGTTCTTAGCTCTCGCACACGGTCTCACATATAAGCTCTACAGGCATCGGTCAGGGCCGTATAACAAACAATCTGGGAACATTTGTAAATGAGCTGTCAGGAGCGTTCACCGTGCCGGACACCAAGTCGATAGAAATGTTGTATCATCTATTAGACACAGAAGGACTCTACCTTGGAGCAAGCTCCTCACTCAATGTGGTTGCTGCTGCTGAGCTAGCCGTCAAGCTTGGGAAAGGTAAGCATGTGGCCTCAATTCGACATGCGTGTTCTGACTTTGTAGCAGGATCGAAAGTGGTGACGATTTTGTGTGACGGTGCTTACAGGTACCAAAGTCGATTATTCTCAAAGAAATGGCTTGCGTCGAAGGGGTTAGAGGAGGCTATCCCATCACATTTGAAGAAATACGCGGTATTAGATTAGAGTAGAGAAAATACTTATAAGTAGATTTGTTGAAATGGTGGATGGCTTATATAACGTGGCCCGCGTGCTAGAGCCAACGGTTATTGACCAACGCGGCCATCCTTGCATTTATTTCCTCTTCACTTATGACCGCGTCTCCGTCCTCTCCTCCAGACCTTCAGTCAGAGGAGACACAAAAAAACAACTCTGAGGATATACCCATAACAACTAGTAATTCTTCTAATGGTGTCGACCAACCTCCCGATCGGTCATCTCTACCTCCAGAGTCTCCTGCCGTCCCAGAAGTTTCTCAGACAGAGGAACAAGCCATGACTTCTCCAGAAACCGACACATCTCACCCTCCTGAAGTAGAGAAGGAAACAGAGAAGTCCAATGGCGAAATGTCTACCTCTGCGAAAGTCAAGGAGACTGACGTCGCGGACGAAAAAGACGCGGAGAAGCCAGAAGATGGTTCTCTTTCTAATACTCTCGACAGTACTCAAGCCCATTCGCGAGGAAAGGCACAATTGTCTTCGACCTCTGAAGGCCCTGCCCATTCTTCCTCAAACACAGCTGAGTCTTCAAAAAAGCCACAACCTTCTCGGCCCAAACAATCCATTCTATCTAGAGTCATTCGCAAGCTCATTCCTTGCGTTCCATCCCCCCGCTCTCAACTCATCGACATTGAAGAGCCGGAACCAGGCGTGGCACCGCCTGAGAAAGGCAAACTCTCTGCTCAGGCTCCCAAAGATGGTGGAGCTGAACCGAGTGCCTCTACCAATAAGGACGTTAGTCCTCCTGCTGCAGATGATTCCTCTCCTGCGCCAAATGTCCCCGCTCCACTTGATGTGACCCCAGTCTCTCCTGCTTCATCAGATGCTGAGGTTATTTTACCCCCAACCCCGACCTCTCAGCTGCGACCACAAGCAGAAACAGAAGGCATGACTTCTGGAGCTGTGGTGCCACCGGGTTCCACAGGCACGCTGGATAGCAAAAGACACTCCCACTATTCGACCACTCCGACAAACGCCGGCCCTGACGGGGAAGAGTCAGAGGGTACTAGCAGCTTCACGGAGGACGAGGATATGGATGATCCTGGACACATTGATGACATAGAAGACGAGGAAGACAGGCTCATTATGAACGGAGGTGCTGGTATCCCTATTGGACCGGTATGTCTTTGAGCACGTAGGGAAGTACATTTCACTTACCATGACTTCCAAGGATGGCATTCCCAGGCCATTGCTACCTCCGATTGCGCCTCAGCATGCTGGACGGAAGTGCCTTGTGCTCGATCTTGATGAGACTTTGGTTCACAGTAGTTTCAAGGTAATGTAATCGCCTGATCCGAGAGCTACCACTCGCTGATATTGGTGTGAAGTCTATACAGCAGGCAGACTATGTAGTGCCGGTTGAGATCGAATATACATGGCATAACGTCTACGTTATCAAGCGTCCCGGCGTAGATAATTTCTTGAAGAAGATGGGTGAAATATATGAGATTGTGGTGTTTACTGCGAGTCTCAGCAAGGTAAACAGTCTCGTATGACCTTTCTATATGATTTGCAATTAATAATTAATATTCTCGCGTCTTTTTCTTAGTACGCGGACCCAGTCTTAGATCGACTGGATGTAGCCCACACAATAACACATAGATTGTTCCGAGAGAGCTGCTATAATCACAAGGGCAACTATGTAAAAGTCAGCGTTCTCGCGTTTCATTTTACGTCTAAAATACTGACCCTTTTTCTACCTCCTTTATAGGATCTCTCGCAATTGGGTCGGCCGATAGCGGATACCATAATTTTGGACAACTCCCCTGCATCCTACATATTTCACCCCAACAACGCGGTCCCGGTTTCTTCTTGGTTCAACGATCCACATGATACTGAGCTGACGGATCTGGTGCCGTTTCTCACAGACCTCGGCGAGGTCGAAGATGTGAGAGGCGTCCTGGACGGTGCTCGGTGATAGTCCTTCTGGGAGACCGGTTCCCCTCTGCTCATACACTTGTCGACTTCGCTTACACGCTGTCGGCCTCACTGTCGTCCGGGCGTTGAGTCATCCCTCCATTTTCATGTCATTGGTCTCTGCAGTTGGTCCTTATACACACATACCGATTTATACCCTGCAAGCACAAGTTTTTTTTAGCCGCACGCACTTTTCTTTCTTCTCACACCAAGCATTGCACCAACTCGCTTATCGCTTTTCTGTCGTCCATGCTTTCTATAACCGGACTCGAATATACGATGGCTCATCACATTCCTTTCTAAAACCTGTTTTCCTGTGTTATACGTACTACTTATGTTTTTCTCGGTAAAGTTCTTGCAACAGTTGGATGGTAGTACATCGTTGGGCAGCCTGATAGGGTGATAATCCTTGCTATCTACTTGAGGCCCTTAATTCTCTCCCCTTTCGGTGTAACGAACTTGGTACGAAAGAGTAATGACGAAATGCAATACCTTTTTTTAGGCCAGGCCCAATGGTCCACTCAACCCGTGTACGGCATACCCGCAGTCATCCCGCACGTAGTGACAGGTGGGGTTCGAGAGCGTGTGAAGCTACTCACCAAAGCGGTTCATCTCAGAATCGGGCAACGCAATAGAATAATATTTGTATTGCAATGAAGCTTGTTCAACACCTTTATTACCACCCCATTCATCATCACACTTTGATATACAGAGCTCGTCAAGAATGAAAACCACCTCTAGATCGTTCGTACTCAACCACTAGGTCCCATTTCAAGGTCTGAGATGGGCTGCTTTCCCGGTAGTATTGCTGTTCGAGACAGGCTCGTCGTCATCCCATGGGCTGAAATTGGGTTTACGGATACGAGGCAGCGACTGTATCCACGAGGGGATTGCCTTGGGCAAGTCTTTCTGAGGCTCGTAGTGCTGTGGAGGACGGCCGATCGCATGAGCATGCACATGAGAAGGTGAGGGAGGAATGCTTCCAACGTCACTCAAACTCGGAAGCCGCTCCAGACTTCCATTGGTAGAGCCTCCCAGCGCGCGCTGTAATGCCTCTCGCTCAGCTGGAGAAGGAGCAAAAGCACGAAGGAGGGTGCTACTATCGGATGCCGCAGAGGAGACGAGTGTAGAGGAAAGACCGGTTGGGTTCAGAGCATCGTAAACTGGTCCAGCCCCACCTAGCAAAGACTTCGAGCTTGGAGCGACGTTAGTAGGCTGGACTTTCCGAAACATGTCAAACACTTTCGCATCAGGATTGAGGCCTTTCTTAACTTTGTCTTTCGACGATAAAGAAAACCAGCGAGGAGGTTGAGCAGTTTCTGTAAGCATAGGATCCATCTCCTCTGAAGTATAGCCGGTGGAACTGGGGTCCGAGTTATTACGCTGGAGGTGAGTATTCGCATTCCTAGAAGACAAGCCGTACCGCTCCCGCTCACGGGGAGACAAGATACGGACCTCAAACGGATCATGCTCGTAATTGTCAGTGGTGGGCGACATAGAAGGCGGGGCAAAGGCAATGCTGCCATGATCGTCTGATCGCTGTGCGCGGTGAGCAAACTCGTGAACGTTTTTGTCTCTCCAATCTCGGTCCAGAAAGGCGTCACTCTCAGACTGGAAAGAACGAGAAAGACCATCAGCGTTGTCGAGTGAAGAGATCAGAGCCGCAGGAATCAATGATGAACTCGTTGATGGAGAAAGCACAACAGCAGGTGTTTGGGGTACGTCAAGGTCTGCAAACGGAGAAAACTTCCCTGGGATAGGTTGTGGTCGACTCCCAAAAGGATTCGCAGGTTGATCGAAATACCCCTGACCTGAGAAACCTGGGCGACTGTTTGCAGCTATGGCAGAGCCGTTAAAGTTCGAAAGACCACTAAGTGCCAACTTCGAGGGCCGAGCAGACATCTGCCTGTCACGGGAATCGGACAAACGTCTATCCTGACTGACCACAGAATCGCAGGAAAGAGCATCGGATCGTTCAATCTGATCAGAGGCAGAATGAGAATGGGCGATCGCACTAAATGCCGGAGTCGAAGACCAAGTATCAGAGACATCAGATTTACTAGCCGTGGGATTCGAAGGGAAGGTTTGCTCCTGCTTCTGAGCCTCTGCGCGCTCTCGCATGAGACGAAGTCTTTCCTTTCGGTCAGATAGCTTCTCCTCAAGCTCCCTAGCACGAAGATTCAGAGCCGCGACCACATCCTCTGCAACCTTGATCTCCCGCCGCTTTCGTTCAAGTTCGTCCCGGATGTCATTCTCCAACTCAGACATACTTTCTTTACTCTGGCGAAGCGACGTTCCATCATCAAATAGGCGCTGCTGCAGAAGGGCAATCTCCTTGTCAAGATGTTCCATACGCCGGGTGGCGTCGTCGCGGGCACTTTCAGCTGCACGTAACCTCTTTTCAGCCTCCCGTTTCGTGCCCTCGGCAACTCGTTTCGCATCGTCCAATGTTTTAGTGCGAGACTTGAGTTCATTTCTGGAAGTATCCTCCTGGCGTTTGCGCTCCCTGCAAGAGTCCAACTCGGCTTGCAGCAACGAGTGCGCATGAGACGCTGAATTTTGGCTTTCTGCCAATTGCGTGCGTAGGTCCAATACAGACGATTGTGATATTGCAATCTGTTGGAGCAATTCCACTACACGTGGCGACTGATCGAATGAAGTAGTCGGGGTGGGTACAGACGAAGTGAGACCATGTTGCTCCCCAGAAAGAGAGGGCTGAGACTGAGAATGCGGTAACGACTGCATGTTACTACGCTCCACGGTGGATTGTACGTTGCGAGGAGTGTGTAAAGGCAGGGTGACACATTTCGGGAGTGGTGGCGGTGGTGTAGAACTACGAGAGTGCAGAAGACCGGAGCGCTGCGAAGACTTGTCACGATTCCTTAACCTCGGTGGAGAACCTCTAGAAAGGCCGTGAGGAGGAAGATTTCTGGTGGAGAAAGGAAGGCCTGGAAGTGCTAATTCATGCAGTGAGTAGATTTGTCATGAACGTTGTGATCACCGCTCACCATTGAACTCGTTAAGCCTATCCAGAGTCTTCATGCCTAAGATCCCAGAACTCCAGGTTTCATCGTCGCTAGAACGTGCAATGACATCCTGATACCATGCTTCGAGTACTCCCCCTCTCCACCATTTCCCGAATGCACCAATAAACCAAGAATCAGATATCATAGAATTGTCGCGTTGATCATGCAAAGCACGATCAGCTTTCGCAAGAGGAATTATGGCAGCAATAGTGAAGATTCCGAAACTATGAAAAACGTGCTTAGGCGTTCGAAGAGACACTGAAGCACGGTTAGCAAAATGAAAAGGGGATCGATTGTCAAAAGGGAGAGTGTGGCGGGCGCTTAAAGCGCCATGTCTAAAAGATATATGTTTCGAATTTGAACTCTCATGCATGTCAGGATCATCATCAATATTTTCATCCAGACGACTGAGGTGCTGTCGGAAAGATAGCTCGGTGAGGTAGGCTCTGAATGAGTTTTCAGACGGGTTGGTGAGGTAAGCTGAAAAGCGAACATGAGTGGTCTGAATGCGTCAAAACGGAGCGGGAGAGAGAGAAAAAAGATGAAAACATAAAGTGCGCCTGAACTCGAACGAATTGTAGACAGCACGACCAGAACAGACGCTCACCAAGTACAAAAAAGACGATACAAAACACGACGACACAAAACATAGACTGGATGTCGCCCTTGCCCAAGACAATGCCAACTAACTCCACAAAAGGTCTGCGGAGAGACATGATACCCAGGCCACCAACAGAGATGCTCATCATAAGAAAAAGAGAGTCCCTCCGAAAAGATTTTCGAGGAAGGCTAGAATGACCTGGGGTGGCAAGAGGGCTGCCAGAATTAGCTTGGACAGACAGATTGCTACTGGCCGCTTTTGCGACCACAGGCCGAGTATATGGTAGTAAAAGAGCAAAAGCAGTGGACGGGCAGCAAAGAAGACACTTGGGAGGATGTTCGCAAGATAAAATCTACCCTGCCATGCACCGTCACCTGTCACATGTCACACATCACACCAACTAATTCCACAGCCTCCGCTATTGCCTGTATAAGTAATATAGTTGTCTACTCAGTGAATTCTGATGGTATCTACCATTTCAACGAATTATTTCATGAAACATTTATCACTTCACAGCACCCAACTAACCGCCAATACTTCTCTTTTTATCTCTACTTGCCTTTTTACCTTTCCGGCTCTTTGCTTAGCCAAAACTCCAGTCTGATCATGGGATAACGATGACGACTCCTTCAGCTTTCTTCTTCGTTTGCGATGTCCGTATGCCCGCTATCCGAACTCCAAATTCCTACATTTTCTAAACAACATAAGTTGATCTTCTGACTCGTGTGCATTGTTCATACAGGCTTACACCCGGATCCCGGATCTGAACTCAGCCAGAACTGATGCCATCTGAAAATCTGACACTGACAGATACTGAGTAACAGTACAACTCGGAAGCGACTTTTTATTCGCAATCTGTTGTCAAGCGAGCACAGCGCCAGCACTGTTATAAGCTGCGCGCGCATTATGATTTAGCATCTACCTGTAGTTTTCTCTCTTGAGATCTCGTCCTATTCGTGAGCCATAGAATATCCACAAGTTCCTCCCATGACATCCACGGCTTTGCCGCCGGAACATTGTCAAGATCAAATTTCAGACGGCCCTCGGGCCCGCTTTCTTCCTGTCGGTGATGCCGCCTTTGATTTTTTCCTTCATCGACAGAGCGCACCTCGGAAATTTTGGCCTTGGAAGCACTTGCCTTGGAAGTAGTCAAACTTTCTTCCAATGCTCTTGCTCTTTTTCGAGTTGGTACCTTGGGCTCATCGGGAACTTCAACCCGATGATTAGCTTTGTTCTGAATCTTGGTGGTGATGCCTGTACCGGAAGATTGAGCTTCAACCGAGCCATTTGTTATGTTGCGTTTGTGTGACGGGGACCCAGCGCGTTGCATGTCTTTACCGGCACGGGAAGGGTCATGAGCTCGCTCCATTACAGATGAGGCGACTTGGTCTCGTGTGAGGGAACTTCTACTAATCTCGGCGTGCTTCCGTTTCCGCATGAAACTGGGCTCCTTCCATGCATCAGGATCGTGTGCAACCTTCTGAGATGTTACCAGCTCCTGTACTACTACGACTGGCGATTGTCCTGGATCTTCATTTTCAGAAAGACGTATCGATTTCGGAGCATGAGGTATTTTGCTCTCCAAAACCAACTCAGGAGATTTGTGGTTCTTGTCGGTCAGAGGTGTAGCAACAGCTTGCTCGCGGTCAGGTTCAGCTTGTATGGGTGGAGAACGATTGTTGATGAGGCAACTCCCTCGATCAAGTTCATGAGCTCGGGACGCGGGACGTTGTTGAGAGCTACTCTCAACTCCACCTCGCTCGCCATCTACCACATCTATATCCATTAGGCTATCCATCTCTTCTCTGCCCCCCGCAAATGTCCCATGATTTACTTCCATAGATGCGTTGCCAACTTCATCTTCTATCGGTGAGGGGTCTATCAGACATGCGTCAGAGGTTTTGGACTCCGCATATCGATTTCGTTCTTCCATACTATCGCTTTCGGCGGCTGAAAAAAGCGAATCATGCCCATCGGAATCATCTTCACTGAAATCCCCTTCAGAATCAGTCCGGGAGTAATCATCAGGCTGCGTCACTTTCTGCCCAGACCGTGACTCAACCGTGTGCTGTGTAGGTAACTGCGCCCGGTCATTGTATCCAGTCTGTAAATGGGGTTGTGACCTCGACTGTGATTGACTCTGAGGCTGTAAATGGGATTGTGACTGCGAATGCGATTGACTCTGAGACTGTAAATGGGATTGTGACTGCGAATGMGATTGACTCTGAGACTGTAAATGGGATTGYGACTGCGACTGCGATTGACTCTGAGACTGACTCTGAGATTGAGTGCCTGATGTGTCTGAATTTGGGACCAGTATTTGGGGACTGTGTAGAGGGTTCAGCGATGGAGGTATCGGCTGGGGAGGTGGTGGTACTTTGCGCGCGACTGCAGACACAAGAGT
>RCHF01000084.1:0-100074 GCA_003987895.1 Neonothopanus nambi
AGAGTACTTAAGTACTATTCAAAGTTCTTCAAAAGTCTTCAGTTGTATTCACAAAACTGAGCACTGTGTTTTGTGAATGTAGTGAGATTATATTAAAAATCCTTTAGTTGGGTTCAGTGTTTAGGTGTGTTCAGGTTAGGGTTCTTGAGTAAAGTTTGCCATGTTGAGCATTGTATGTAGGCCCCACACACCCTGGAGAGCTTGGGCAACTGGTTGGGTACTCCTTAGTGTAGCTGATGGATGGCAAGTTTGGTTGTGTTTGGTTGTGTTCGGTTGTGCATCTTGAGTAATGTTGGACATTGTTGAGCACTGTGTGTAGGTCCTATACACCCTGGAAAGCTTGGGCAACKGGTTGGGTACTTCTTAGTGTAGCTGCCTTGTCATGGATGGCAAGATCGGTTGTGTTCTGTTATGTTCGGTTGTGTTGTGTTCAGTTGTGTTCAGTTGTGTTCGGTTGTGTTCGGTTGTGTTTGGTTGTGTTCAGTTGTGTTCGGTTGTGCATCTTGAGTAAAGTTCGGTACTGTTGAACATTGCCCACACACCTTGGAGAGTCTGTAGAAGTGGTGGTTACTGCGCTGCTCAACTGTGGGAATGATTATGTAAGCACTTTGATCGCTGTTTGAATCGATGATTGTGAGTGCAAATCCTAATTATATCTGACAAGAGTGGTACCAATGGAAAGCCCTCAACACCCTCTACATGATGGTACCACTTACAGACAAGGTTTGGTGTCACTACTTTACTACATATTTGTGAATACAGGTAAATGAGTGAGGAGCTGTGAAGAGTTTTCCAGAGGCCTAAATCCAGACATTGCTGCTGCTTTCCCTGTAGTAGAGTTTCTGTAAGCATGCTGTAGGCTTGTATAAAAGCTCCAAGAAACAGTCAATTCCAGAGACTTGCCTGTAGAGAGTATTGCCTTTTTAGGAAGGTAGTGGTTCAGGTTCAAGAGAGATTGTCACACTGTCACACAGCTGCTGCATCTCTTTGCTGTCACTGTATCAATTGTTCCCAGAGTCACACATAATGCAGTATCACATGACTTGAAAGAACATTACACACATGTCTATAGATGCTGCTGTCTCTCAATGCAAAACACTCTTGCAGCTGTGGACAGCCAACAAACATGTGAGATGCATCGCAGCCTTTTTGCTTCTTCAGTGTCCGTGCATGTGTCTGGCATGTTGAATAAGACTGACTGTAGTTAGTTGGTGCAGCATGCATTGCTGTGAAGTGAGACACAGCTGCGAAGAGAAGAGAGAGAGAAGAGAGAGAGAGACAAGGCATTGTGTGTTTGAGTTTCTGTCTTTTTTGCTCTTGCAGCAGCAGCAGCGGTTTCAGTGCTGGATTTATACAAGCTCTGCACTGGCTTGTAGAAAGCGAGGCAGATAATGGTTTCAGTGTCAGGATTTATACAAGCTCTGCAGTGGCTTGTAGAAAGCAAGTCGAGCTAGCTAGGAGGACATTGAAAAGCTACTGCTGCTGCTGCTACTGCTCAGAAGCATGGTCCAGGCTGAGATCGGGTGCAAAGTGGTGGTCTGCCACCACTTTGCGCAAAATGGCCGCCACTTTGCGGAACAAGAGTGTTAGTTTTTGATACAATACAGGACTTTTGACCAGAATTGAAGAGTTTTGAATGGAAGTGAAGAGTTTTAAATTCGATGATGAAACACTTTTGAACACAACTACTGATGATGTCTCTGGAGTAATTGGCTTTCTACCAGTGTGGATTTATATCTTTTTGCTCTGTTACACCTCTCAGAGCAAGCTGCTTGCAACCCTCTCCCACTGAGAGGACCAGATTCACCTTGCGGTCCTGATGATGTATATCTCAGGTTTAATTAGTGTTCTAATGGTGTAAATTTACACCTTTTTTTGATCAATTACCCCTCCTAGAGCAAGACGCTTGCATGGCGAATCAGGAAGGATGCTTGCAACCTTCTTCCCCTAAGAGAATCTGATTCACTTTACAGTGCTGATGATATATATCTCAGGTCATAACTCTAAGTGAAAAGAGGTGCATTGACACCATTAGAAGGCCCATTGTATTCAAAAGCGTTCCATTCCATTCAAAGGTGCACTGTTCCATTCAAAACCTATTACTTTCATTTAAAACTCTTCAGTTGGATTCAAAACCCTCCATTTCCATTCAAAACTCTTCTATTGACTTCAAAACCACTCAATTGTGTTCAAGACTTCCATTATCCATTCAAGTATATTACTAGCTGTTCACTCAAACCCTTCAGTTCCTTTTCAAAGTCTTTCATTAGATTCAAAACTATCAAACTCCCATTCAAAACCATTTACTTCTGTTCAAAACTCTCTAATTCCAGTTAAAACCCATCAATTCCGTTCAAAACTGTTTAATTCCATTTAAACCTGTTTAGTTGGATTCAAAACCTCCAACTTGGATTCAAAACTCTTCAATTCCATTCAAAAAGTCTTCTGTTGAATTCAAAACCTCCAACTTGCATTTCAAAACTCTTCAGTTCCATTCAAAGATCTTCATTGATTTCATGACCATTTAATTGTGTTTAAACACTGACTTTGATTCAAACCTCTCCAACTCCATTCAAAACCTTCCAGTTCCATTCAAAACCCTTCAATTGAATTCCAAACCATTTAATTGTGTTCAAGACATCTATTGTATTGAAAACCATTTAGTTATATTCAATGCTGTTCACTTCTATTCAAAGTCATTCACTTTCATTCAGTCTGCTATGCAACATCTGATTCTGTCAACCAACTTGTCTATGTTACTGTGAGTTAAATCTTCTAATAAGTGTAAGTTTACACCTCAGCTTACTTGGACTGGTCAGCTGGAAAGAATGTCAAATCCACATTTCCTGAGGCTTCTGGAGGGGTTAGTGCATGGTTTGAGTCAAAAGCCTCGAATATTTTCATAAATGTGTGTTGAGGTTGACTGAGAGAGTGTGCAAAGAGTATGTGTGGTGAGCAGCCAAGGTGCTGCAGATGTGTATGTGCTTGTTTAGAACAACACACGACGACTCAGGAAAGAAATGGCTGACCATGGGAAAGTATCTTCTATATTGGGACTTGGCCTGCTCGCTGTTGGCAGCAACGTCCAGAGAGAACTGGTCTGCCAATTTCTTAGATATTGAGGGGCAGAGGACCCTCTGTAGGGGTTCTCCATGCCTGCCAACTTTTGTGGTCAACGGGCGAGGTAAGGTTTATCTGCCACCATAAATTTTGAAGAGCAATGTATATTGCAGTGCATATAGACCTCCCACTTTGCCTTAACAAGTTTGTCCTTTCAAGGTTACCATTGTATGTCACATTAGCTAGACCTTTCATGCTGTCGTAAGACTAGATTCAAGTATTCTTGTTGTCAACAGTGCAAGCAGTGTAATGATGTGTAGTATTGTAGTCTATCATCCCTCGAAGTATGTATTTCTCAGCCACATCCTGAACCCTTACTAACAATCAACAACTTGAAAGTGATGAGATATTAAGACAAGAAGCACTGACAAGAAAGCACTGACTCAGAGTTCACAGTTAATGGGAATACAAGCTGCAAGAAAACTCATGAGAGACAAAGGCACATGACCTGTTTGCCAGCCGACCAGCAATCAGCAGATTCACACTTAACAGGAACAGATTTTGGCAGAAAGTGTCTAGGGAAAGAACAAGTTCTACATAAATTCCAAACTCGTAACAGTGATGAAACAGTACCAAATACTCCATACTAGAGCATTACATATAAGTTATTTAAATATTTCAACAACACCATAAGCCATGGAAATATGTCCTATGACCCTGCTTTGCATACCAAAAGGATCACCACCATAGTAGAGGACAAGATCCTCTGTGCTTGTGGGCTGCTGTAACTCTAAAGCATGGTCAACATTAACTGAGCCTAGGGCTAATGCCTAAGCCTTCCCAATAGTTCCATTGGATTCGAGTGCCATCTGACATAATTCAAGATTTATCAATATAGAGATTATGAGAATAGTGAAGGTTATACATACCTATCCAATATCAAATCTTAAGTTTCAAGCATCAAATTCATCCACCACACCAAGTGCAACAGAGACTCCAGCCTTTAGTAGCAGTGTCACCTGTGATTCCTGGGTTAACAGCAGTCCTGTGACTCTACGGCGTTGTTAGTGGATGTATTCAGAAGATGAAATGAAATGAACTTACATTCTCCTTGAATCTCAATCTTGCGGGTATGGTCTCGGTGGCATGATGATGATGCTGATGCCAGCTTCCACAATTTCATTTGCCAGGAGGGATGCTTCACTGGCACCTGCAAATGTAACACGGAGCTTTGAGCCAGTGATCATCTCAACTTCGGACTTGAGGCCAATAAGCATCGCCATGATGTCGGCACTATGGACATGGATCACCATGGGAATTTTGCCCTGCAAGCATCCAAGGCATGAATAACAGCATACAAATCAGCCAAATTTCAATACATACTGCTCGAACTAGATTCCATGGATGAATCGCGAGCGAAAAGGGTCCCAATGAAGAGCTCTCACTTGCTAGAAGCAAATGCCTCAGTGTCGCCACTTGTGAGCTCACACTAGCCATCATTGAATGACTCATTGCTACGTGCATCACTGTTGCTTCTTGTATCACAGCTCCATCCTCCAAGGCATGCTCAGCCCCTACTTCGAACGCTGTGGATAAACCCCTCATAAATCCTACTCCTGTTGGAGCAGTAATAGCTTTTGTGACGCCGGCACGATAGGCAAGTCTATGTAGAAGAATGTAATCAAGTAACACACGTTAGTCAGCATTTTGCAATAAACAAGAAGCATGGGGATAGCACATACAAGGTATTCCTACCACCAAATTGCAGCCCATCAACCGCCCTGACAATGGCTTCCTCTCCAACTATACTTGGGACATCCTGCGTAAGTGGATCACACACAGAGCCGTCGTTCGTTGTTGGCTCCAGGCGAATCTCCACCAAACCAAGCGGGCTTCCAAAGGAAGTAAGTCCTGGGGCAATAGAGCCGCCATTGAGGTCTATCACGACCCCGTCATCAGAGCCATGCTTTGAGAGTACACAACATGAGCAGTCGGATGAGAACCATTGTTCGGAGGGTTCGTAGCAAGTGACTCTGCCATCGTTGACAAGGACGGTCCAGTTTGTGACCGTCGAAGTGAACCCGTCGGATGAGATCCTACCTACCCCATGCGGCACATCAAACAGCTGCACGACTCCAACTCCAGGACCTGATGTATATCCTCCTGTTTTCCTATCCTTATCCCTATCCCAACCCTCATCGTCCCGCACCCATGCACTTCTCATCCCCTGAACCTCACCCATCCGCTGAACTTGTTCTTCCCCGATTTACCAGTCAAAGGTGGTAGCCCATTCCACTCGACCGTGTCCTCCCGCTCCTTATCCCAATTTGGCACCTCAGGAGGTAATTGGAATGGCAAAGGTTTAGGCTCGAGAACGTGAGGATCTTCGAGCTGGGGTATACCATCTATATAGACTTGAACGGGAGTCGCACCTAGAGCGAGCGGATGCGAATCCCATATGACAAGGTCTAGAAAATGAAAAAGGACAGGTAAATACTAACTCACAGCCTGAGTATCATAGAGCAATATTTACCGGCATCATAGCCTTGAGCCAACATACCGACTCTCCATCCAACTCCAGCCGCTTTTGCCGGCGTCAAGGTCACGCTCGCTATAGCCAGTGCGGGATTGAGCCCGTAGTAGTGTGCTTGCTGGGCTTCATAAAGCAGGTATCGACTGTTGATTACAGGATGGTCCGACTGAAGTTTCGAACAAAGTCAGGGATATGGTGACGGAAAACAAAAATCCTGACACACCTTCATCACTACGGGAATCCCACTGTCAGCTAGAATACGCGGAGCGAATTCTGAGCTTCGGTAAGCTTCGCGTTTCTTGCTGGAATACCATTTCATGATCATTTGTGAGTTGTTGGGCGTAATGAGTCATGAGGGATAATTACCGTGCATTTGAAGCAAAAATCGCAGCGGCTGGTGCTCCTCCCTATTGAACACAAAGAGCATTACCCCAGGAGAAACGTAGGCGGATCCAAACTGACTTACCCAAGTCTTCTTCAAAAGTTCAGGAACGAGATAGGTCTCTCCTGCGTGATGAAAAGAGGCAACCGGAAACTTGAACTCGTTCGAGAGCTGAATGTCTGATATATTGAGTTTCGCGTCGGTATTCCAATTACAGAATCATAAACGTACCCGAACAATCATGTCCAGGTCGGTCTCCTGCATTGCATCAACACGTCAAATACGAAGAACGTCAGACGGTGGCGCTAACGGCGGACCTCGTAGCAGTGAACCGACAACTAAAGGAAACCGAGACTCAGATATGAGCGGAGTAAGTCGTTCGTACTGAAGAGCTCACCTTGACTCTCCCTCTCAGAACGTCAACCAGTGCCTCCAATTCTAAATCCTCTGGAAAATCACTAAATTCCAGTTCGATATCCCTTTCTGAATCGCTTCTAATACAGATGAAAGCAGATTCGAGCCGTCGGCGTTCGTCGACCATGGCACAAAAGGCGTCTTGCTTCTGCATGAGCTCGCGCGCTCGGTCGTACGCATACCGAAAATTCCATGCTGCGTCCATACGAGATTGACCGTAGCGTCTGTCGGGATTCTCTCCACAGGCATGTCTATGAGAAAATATGAGTTGAGGTGTCAGTGAGCTAGGATTAGAAAGGTTACAGAGGCGACTTACTTCATATGCCTCCAGGGAATATAATCCGGCTCCGTGTATGCAGTAGTATTGACAAAGAGTGTTCGTGGTGGTTCAAGGATCATCGCAGAGACGGACCGCTCCATGGTAGGTCTGAGTTTAACGAGAACAGCCTGTCCGCCTACAAGCATACCATTAGAATCCTCCATAATGGCGAGAACATCAAAACATACCGATATTGTTGGCACTCCCAGGAAGAATCTGAGCCGTAGTCACACCACCAGCGACTGTCAACTTGTAAGAATCGTCATGGGTGTTGAGACCATCGATACTACGAAGGAATGGATTGATTGGACCACGGTGTGAATTACCATCAGCAGCACCTGCAAGAAAAACAATGAAAAAACGTAAAGACAGGATAGATACTGGATAACGTACCACTGAGCATCGGAAAAGCATCTACGCCCAGGTGCGAGTGTAGATCCACCAGTCCAGGAGTCACCCACTTCCCCTTCGCATCAACTTCAACCAACCTAATTTGGGCATTCGTCTGGGCAATCAACGCAGGAGGTATATATCCCAGCTCCTTAACTACCCCCTTATCCAGAAGAATATCCCCAAAAATGACCTCCGTCCCATTCATCGCTCTGGTGAGAATCTTCGCATTTCGTATCAGTACTGGTGCCGTTCCTATCACAAAGCGGTCTGAGCCATGACTGCTTCTGGCGGCAGAGTCAAAGTTTTCCAGTCGACCGGCAGGTGTATGAAGAGATTTACATTTCTGTGACAGTAGAGACAACTCTCGAAGGTAGGACTGACGGGATATGATTGAAATAGATGGGAAGAACCAGTAGATAAGAGAAAACTGAATCAAGAGAGCAGTACACATCAAATATATTGACCGTAGAGATAGCCCAAACGACCATTGTCGATGTTCGAAGAAGGCCTTTGAGGATGTCATGGCCGCCGTTAGAGCAACGTCGACGTTGCGTCGAAGACGCGATCGTAACCTGGTTCTTGTTTGTGTAAGTCGCTCTGGGACAAACAAAGCCGAACACTTGTGATCCCCTCTGTTTCCGGTTTGTTGTCTATCTTCTGGGCACAATCTGAGTACAATGGCAACCAGTCTTGTCGAGTAAGTTTCCATTTTGGAGCGAAGAAAGTTCCTGAAAAAAAATTCTATCTCTGATAGAAACAGCTTCGAGATTCGAGACTTTAGCGGCGGTCAAAGATACACCCAATCAAATTCGAGAACATTTCGTTTATCTGGACATCCTGTTGAAGAAAACGGATGAAGGGCTCGCAAGGATGTATACAAAGAACCAATATAAAACGATTCAATGTGACTGTGATCATGATTCCAGAAGCTGGAGGCCTCGGACGGTACTCTGTTGTCGGCAGCTTTCTTGGTGAGCTCGAAGCCTAGTCAGCTCAATATTTGTCTTGGTGATCAGTACATGCCAGAAACAATACAATCCATGAGGCGGAAGATGAGGAAGACAGGCAAAAAAACAGCTACCTGGGCTTGGGCCGCTACGATCTCAATGCTCAGGACTGGCGTTGATGATGACGTCGGGATGAAGCAGTAAAGTCGTGTCAACTAAGCAACAGGAAGTCAAATGAATAGGTGCGTTTTACATCTTTCTTGTCGCATCATATGGCTGACGACGGTATTGTTTTCAGGAGTACGATGCCACTTATACACTCACCATGTATTCTTCCCCTTCGAGGTTAATACCATCCTTTTCCACTCGGATACTATCTCCCTCCTGTATAATACTCCTCTGCTCCCCCTTGCACCGCTCCGAGGATTACAAGTCGTTCATGTTCCATCCTACCGCTGCCGCTGCCAACATTGAAATTCTCGTCAAATCGTTGTGTATCGCCCCCATGCTCTAGCTCTAGCTGGTCGTGGTGGGCCATATGTAACTCGAAATGGGGTCTATGCTCCTTCATGCGTTGTGACGGCGAGTATAAGCCGTTCTTCTAGAAACGAACCCTGCGCCACAGTAACAGCGAGTAAATGCATGACGATAGGCTTCAACTCGCCGCGACGCCGCCTCATCGCATGTATACAACCTGACACTGGACAGTCTCACATGGAGTCGAGAGTTGAGAACTTGTCCAAGTTGTCTTGAGATTCTATGTAGATATGTATGTAGCCCTCAAGCTCTTCACGGTCCCTGTACCTGACGGCTCATATCTTCCTTCAGCGTTCAACCGAAATTGCGTTGTCGTGCTGTTTGTTTCATGTTCGTTCGTCAAACTCGCAGGTTGCGCCGTATTTTTATACATAGCGCGTGTGATTCATGAATATGCTCTTCCCCCAGAGAGAAACACTGAATTAGGAGAAGGATAGCCTTATACAAGGCAAGTGCGGTACTTATTCTGCTCTTCTTTCTGCTGATGAGAACAGTTTGTTGTGGCAGTGATTTACGGGACGGCTGTATCAACTTCGTATCTATGCTTTTATGGGCGCATCAAGGATGCGATCCATCATCCCGTCAATCTTTTTCGAAAACAGTTGTATCCCCGTAAGTGATGCCGCTTTGATTTTGATTTTTTTGGGCTGGAACTTGGAGAACCACGGTCCATTCAGTACTTAGCAATGATACAGCCGTTTTTCGTCCGTCAGTTTCAAAGACCAATAGGTCCCAACTTCCTTTCCGAGTCACTGTCTTTCGTCTAACCTCAAGGACTAAGGTGCGCCACGGACATGTCAGTCTCCGTCTCCGTCAGACTCGCATCTTCTGACTGCCCCAGTTAATTTAGTTTTGCTGGCTTTGACAGATTGCATCATCAACATCAAGGGCTGCGGCACGAACGATACCCTCTCACTCACAGCACCTAGTTAGGTATAATTAAAGGTATATCGTCTCCAATGAAACAGTAGACTTGCAGCTTAGACAACGAACTTACGCTTCTCCCTACCCGGTTAAGATGAATGGTGTGCAAAAGATGCGCATTAGTGACAGGTGCGCGGGTTCAAGCACATGAATGTTTTCAACATTGATTCCTTCATCAGCGCATCTTAAACATGCGGACGCAAACTTGTGCCAGCTTACGTTCTGGGCCTCACTTCGGCCCTGCTAGTGTAACTCTGCGCTTGGTATACAATCACTGACTCCCACTGTGGTCCGATATGCTTCCTTAACAGTCTATCATGTCTAATCAACTCTCTCCCAGCGACGAGCGCTATAAGACGAGCGCTTATAGCGCTTTGTTTACCATTCACATACTGTTCAACGTGTTTTATCTAGGTTCCCTTCTGGCACGTTGCTTCAGATGTTACAAGCAAGTTACAGGTCCTGAGGTCCTTCATACCTGAAAACATGCCCCTCCCGTTCCCGCTTGGTTATGTTTTTCACACAAACGTAAAGACAGGTAAAGTCGTCTTTGACATCAGATTTCCCATGGCATGAAGAGCACCGCGGATCTTGATGTTGTATCATGGGCGTTACGACGCTATCGGAAATTTCTCGAGTTGGAGAAGTCTCGCGGAGCTTGGGATTCAGCGTCGAGGGTTTGCGATGAACGATGAATATATTTTGGGGATCATGAGCAGCCTCATGTTGGACCTGACATATATGTAATATTTACCTCACTAGTTTCGTCAGATGGTCTGGGGCCTGTGAACAGGAAAAACTAGCTTCGAGGAATCATAATGAACGTCAAGTACCCGAGGCCATTCCGACGGCACTGAAGAACTGCACTAACGTGAGCTGATTTGCAGACTCGCTGCTGATCAGTCGCTCATGTCGATGGCTTTCAAGCAGTATACAACGCCATATAATGACTTGGGGTATTTAGTACAAAACGTGTCTACGTGCTTTGTATTTAACTTCTTGTGCTTATATCCTACGCCAAACGACAAAGTAATATGTATAAAGTATATCATATAAGGGATATAGATTCATAGAGTCCATTCACGCTCGACATCAACACTAATCCTTCTCTCTCTCGGGGGAAGCGCTCGGTTTGGCATGTTTCGTCCTAGGCTTAATCTTATTCCTCTTCAACGACAATGGTCTATCCTTCCCCCTCAGCCTGGAATAAACCCCACAAGCATTACACAACTGCTCCCCAGTCTTGCTCCTCCGCCATACCGACGTATTGCGCGTGTGGCAATGACTACATTCAGGCCCCGTCCCGTCGCGTTCCGAGCTATCCGAGCTCTCGTCATCGAGGTCAGCGTCTATAAGCTCCTGAGGTCGAAGTTTGTTGCGTTGTTGGAGATAGAGACCACAAGCATTACATAGCGGTTTCAGGGTAGTTGGTTCGCGTCGCCACAAAGGTGTCGAAGTCGCATGACAATGTGAACACATCTTCACGCCACTTGTGAGATCAGCGCTCCGCCGTCGAGAAGTTCTTCCCGAGCCGGTACTAGGCAAAATCTGAACTGGTGAGGGTGAGGGTGAGGGTGAGGAGATGGTGGAGAGGGGGGAACACGATGTGACAGGAAGATTGTGGTGAATGATGGGTTTGGACTCGCAGGCGTCTCGTATACTCGGTAACAGTCCCTCGTTACTCCAAGATGGAAGCGACGGCGATGAATTCGAGTCAGCCCATTGGGAGGAATGAGACGATGGCCATACGCCCATATTGGAAGAGTCGTATAACGATGAGTCTTGATGAGAACCCGGTCGATGGTCTGTGGTGCGTAGAGATGCGTCGTATGAATGCATACCGCGCGGATAGGACACGACCCCTAGTGATTGCGAGTCATCTGGCCATCCAGGCATACCGCGAGGGTGGCGTTGACTGCTGGAGGAATGGGAATTGAATGATGAAGGGATGACACCATTGTGGCTCGGAGCATCAAAGGCCGGAGATTGAGCTGAAGATATGTTTAGATTAGGATAGAAGAAAATGTGAGACTCCCTGGACCACGTACCATAGGTCCAGTATTGTGAAGACGGGTGGTGATATGAACGAGCAGGATACGTTTGGCCGGGGTACTCCATGTGGTTTTCGTCGAAAGAAAAGATACTATCGTCTCGAGGGTGTGTGTGCATAGCAAGCTTGTAAGTGTGAGAAGCAGAAAGAGTTCGACCTGCCCTTTTATAAAGCTGTAAGAAAATATGATGGATTAGTACAAGAAGCGGAGTCTTTAAGTCGGACAAGACTTACCGTGAACTGAACAAAATGAAACGACTACGCGTCGAGGGGTATTCGACTATTTGATGGGGTTCAAATCTGTGCAAGTCCATGGACGTTATAAGAGTTGTCGGTAAGCTCCAGATCTGAGACCAACCATTGTAAAACTCAACATCACCGTTCGATTGATGCAATTTTCAAATAAGGAAACTTGCAAATACCGTAACGGCTTGTCACCCCTGTCACACTCCGTTATGCGTTATTTCCATATTTGTTATACCGGTCACGTCGGGAAATTGCAACTCCTCAAATCTGACGGACCAGACGCGTCAGCAATTTTCGGCGCGAAATGCCGTCCTCAATTATAGTCGAATGCTGTGCACTCAGGGGCAGTACGAGCCAGCACGAGCCTCCTACTAAAGTGGAGCCTGGAGGTAGGTTAGACATGCAGTTCTGATTGCACATGGAATGCAACTCTTAGATACTACGCCGCAGCTTCAAGTCCTCGAGTTGCAAGCTAATATTGAGCTAATAGGGAATTAGACACATATGTACATGTAACGAACATTGCAAGTGATTACGCTTCTAGAGATAGAGTATACTTGTCTGATACAAGCAGACCTTGAGATTGATTAGATTGCAAAACATTCTCATCAAGGGGGCCCTTTGCTGATTTCAGTAACAATCGTCTCTACGGCAACAAATTCCGGCCAAATCTAAGTGGGAGCCCAAGTCCTGTTAGACCGGGACCGAGAACTGACTTTGGCTGACTCGAGGGAAAGGAGAAAGTGACTCCCTCACACTGTTCTCGTAGACCCGCCAAGCTGCGGAGAAGAGAAAGCAGCGTGAATTTCACCGAAGTTCGAGGACTTTGCAGAAGCTTGCAGATTATATTGGCAAGCGGTCACTGATTCCATCCTTCGTCATTCGGGGACTTCTCGCTGACAATGATGGCTCAGGGCTCCTGCGTGTAACTGACTTCAGAAGGTAGACGACCCTATTTCGGGAACTGCTTAACAAAGCGACAAACAATGATATGAAACCACCAGACGACCAACCTTCTTTATGCGAAGTGGCGGGTTGTGGAGGTGTACTCCAACATGAGGGGGAGTGAGTATCCAAGGCCAAATTCGCCTTGAAGAATCAGAATCATGGTCAACACCTTTACCTGTACACTTCACTTCTCGACAAAACTAGAACAGCCCCCCGAGCGAGCAAGAACAGAATTCGACTATGATATTTGATGAACAAAACTAAGAAAAAAGCTGTTGTAAAAGCTGTATAAAACCATACGGTGAGGAGTTCTCTCCACATTCCTTAGCTACTTGCAATAGACGCACCGAATTCAATCTATTTCACAGGCACGTAATCGAACAATTGAACAATGCGGTGGTTTCTTCAGAGACACCGTTTGGCTGAGTCTAGCCCTTCGAAGGGGAAGGGGAGGGCACCTTCCAATAAGCACTGCCGAAAACATCGTCCCTTATTTTCTCACACGACAAAGAATCCATATGACGCGTAAACGCGAGCCGCGGGTTTCGGTGGTGAATTAGACTATCCCTCGAAAGCCTCGTTGCATGAAGGGGGCCGTCTCGCCTCTTTAGGTTTTTGACACATTCACACCTGTTACCTGCAAGTAGGCTATAACCGAACACGATGAAGGATTTTGTTTTTGGAAATATGAAAGGGATGGCTTTCTGATTCACGGAAAGTTTTGACCGTTACGAACTTGCGTCGGGTGATATCTCTTGATACGTCTAATCAGCCAGGTATCTACACAGTGCAGGACTAGATGATTAAGCACCAGATAAAACATACATACCTGAACGAACATGCGTTTTCGCGGCATCGTATGACGAATCAATACCCTTCAATACAATACCCCATCCCCATTTAAACATGGCAGGCACAAACACCCATTTGTATATGGGGTTTACGACCCCCCTCGTGAGCTCCGTTGAGCTCCGGTGGCGTCGATAAAACGTCGATCGCGGATCGGGATGGACTGCACATCTCTGCATGAACGAAAGGGTCCAATCTGCATGGAACGTGCAATCCCCCGACGTGTCAAAGATGTAGACGTGGAGTTCTAAAGGTCCAGTGCGATTCATTTACATCTGCCAAAAAAGAAAATAGCTGTTGTGCTCTCAAATTTAGTGAGACGTGGAGCGACTGACGTTGATAGCCGTTGACCAGCTGACCCTTTGGAAGCTGGAAAGAATGATGCTTAAAGCCTGCGGGAACGCTTATTCCGAGCCGCAGCGCTGAAACAAGGCGTAAGTCCAGCGGGAAGAATACGCACTTTGAAAAACAAGATGTTTCCAGGTTCAAAGCTATCGGGACATCATAGTCAGCAGGATCAGGGATAGGTAGATTCATGAACTCGTACTTACTAGGTACCAAACAACCTGAAGCCGACAGAGCCGCCATGACTCAGCTACCGCTCCAGTAGCGCACCGCTAACTGGAACGGTAGCTGACACTGTTCGTAGCCCAGAAGTTCTGGTAATCGGGCTAGCACAAGTCATGTCAGATAGATACGAGCTCCGCCCGTTGTACAATATAGGAAGTCTTTCGATTTACCGACGGCTGGGTTAGAAGGGCACAGTGAGAGCTGCGAGAGCCACGACGATTCCTTCATACTCGAAATAATCGGGCGTCCCCAAACTTTTGAAAAATAATCCAAATTGATATTTGTGAATTTGGTGTAGAAAATCATGTGCAGATGACGGTACATATCATGGTTGCCTTTGCGTCGTAACTGTTACAGAGCACCAGATCTGAACATATGAATATCTGAATATGATTGAGAAGAATCAGACCAGACCTGAATCGTATCAATGAAGATTCGAGCCTCGGAAAAACGGAAATACCGCCGTAAACTTATCTGACAAAGTAATTGAATTCCCACTAAGACCTGGGGGCGACTGGCGTAATACGATCCTAATAGCCACAGGATCGAGCCGAAAGTACTTTAAGAAAACGTTTCGACTTGCAGAGCGGGCAACCTTGGGGCAGGATCATGATGGTGGGACCGAGAAAGGTGGGCGGCGCTTGTCGAACGCTTGAGCTATTACACGTAACACATAGCACGTGGTACGTGACGTGCGTGACGTCTGCACTCACCGCTGCTCAGTCAGTGCTTGCCACCGCGACAATAGCATCCCCTCAACTTTCTTTCTTCTAAGTCTTTCTCTTGGCTCACTCAATACTCTCATTTCCTCGAAATGTCTCTTCTGTATCGTCTATTCAATAAAGTAAGTTCTTTACGACGCGTCATAACCGAGCCGAAATCAAACGACCAAAGCCTGACTAGCATCTCAACAGAGAAAAGAGGAAGATTATGAAACAATATTATCAAAGCTAGCTTCTGATATCCAAAAGCGTCAAACCCAACTATCCGAAATCCGCCTTCGAGAGCGCCGCGCGACTCTACTGGTGACTCTATACACGCTGGGCGCGTGGGTCGCATATGTCAGCTTGTGGTATATGGATATTCTACCTTTTTTCAATCGGTATCATACGGCAAGTGGCATGCAGAAGGGAATAAGGATTTTGCCGGTAGCTCTGGGTCCTGTTCTGTGAGTGTTTTCCGTTCTAGGAGATATGAGTTTACGTTGCTGAAGGAACGTAGTATCCTTTTCATTCGACGAATAGTACAGATATGGTATAGCAGGAAAGGTAACGCTGAAGGTGTGTCATCATACTATTTCTAATACCGTATCAATGACTCGACCCTACCTCAGAACGAACACTTCAGCAATTACTCCGCCAACAACGTTCTAAAGTTGAGGAGATCAAGAAAAAGACAAACTACTACTCTACGCGTGACCTTATACAACGATACGATGAACCATCTCCTGCAAATACACCTTTACGCCAAAGAAACGTCTCATTGCAACCGCCGCCCCAACCAGTTACACCTCAACACCAAGTTGTGTCCAGTAACGGTAGCCCTCAGGTGGCTCTCACGCCAGCTTTGAGACAACAGCTTTCTCGTGAGTGAACCTTCCGCCTTAGCTCGAATCGAATTGAATAATATATCGTTAGCAATCGCGCCTACGCCCGTCGGACCACCTCGAAAGCAATGGTTCGATAAGCTTGCAGATGCAGTCCTTGGCGAAGAAGATTCGTCGCGCTATGCGCTTATTTGTGAAAAGTGTTTCTCGCATAATGGACTCGTGAAAGAGAGCGTGTGGGAGGAGACACGTACGCACCTTCTTTTACTTTCGCTCGCTCGTACTCATCCTTCATGATAGAATACGTTTGCCCGAAATGCAATCACTTCAACCCCTCAAAACGATCCAAGGCGAAAGGTTCTTCTCCCCAAGCTTCCCCATCTTCAATGACATCACCCACCTCAAAGCCCCCGGGGCCGACCGAAACCTTGAATGCAAAATCACTATCATCACCCCGCAGTCCTCCTTCGCCGCCTGCGGAAGATGCTCGCATGAAAGATGTCTTCGAGGATTGATTCTTATCTCCTAGGGTCAAATAATATGTATACATATGACGACCTCGGATCCCTGCTATGCATTTCGTGGCGCATCGATCTCATTTACTTGTGGTACGTCGATCTTCTGTCGACTGTGATCAGGGGGAACGACCTAGATGTTTATCGGTGGTTTCCATTAGGGCGCAGGAGCATGTAAGGGCAAGATCGGCGGTTCGAGGGGTCATAGTAATTGAAGGGGTTTTCGGCTTTAGGTGGAACAGGCGTCTACGTTTTCTGCTGAAGCTTTGATAATGGTATTGATAGCATTGAGCCGAGTCTTCGAAGTTCAATATGAATCGAGCCTTTTCCTGCTGTGCTTCGCAGAATGACTTTTGCAGGATCAAACCAGGTGTCAGCAGCTTCCCAGCGCAGTAGCTGCACATGCTCAACGACAGCGCCGCAGTCAGCAGCGTTCAAAGGAGGGACGAGACGGTACCTAAACTTACAACGCCGCATCATGCATGCACTGACTCGTCAGAAATGAAATTCGACAAAATGAAATAAATAGATAAATAAATCTGAGTCTTAATCTGTCTGAACCATCCGTCACAAAACGTCACACTCAGGGGTTACCTTGCCGTCGGCTTAGCTTACTCAGAGCTCACCGGAAACTTAACCGCCGGATATTCGTCGGGACGGAATTGAAGTGGGTCCGGATAATTCCGCAATATGCTCCGGCGGCGTCCTCGAAATGAGATTTTGCCACATTCTGCCCTAGCATCTCCGAATTTCACGCATTTATATGTATATGTATATACGGCTGTAGGCTTTTCTGATTCTATGAAATCTTTTCTGACATACCGGAATACATATTGGTGATTGTGAGTAGTAAATGTTATCATCCTCGGGCCCGCTACCACAAGGAAGAACGTAGAGGGTATTCATCCAAGTCAACTCGAATCTGAGTCGAGTCATTGGGGCTGTGCAAGCCATACTTATCTTTTCTGGTGCAGGGTCCTTAAACTGTAACTTAGGGTTAGTGTAAGTTCTCCGCCTGAGGTCATCATGTGAACCATAGAAACATAGAAACAATTAACCTCGAAAACATATGTATACAGTAATCAATTCAAAACCTTGGGAAATATCTTTTACTTACGCTTCCTCAGACCTGGAGCATCATGCACGCTGCATAAAGTTCCCGTCTTGAATGAATGCATGAAACAATCGTTCAGATACGCAGTCGAGACTCGAACCTGACTTTTGAAATCACAACGTTGATTGATGCCAAAGTAAGCGAAGTTTGCCGCCAATGAACGAGCTGCGTCTTATAAAGAAACGACCTTGAATGGTCGTGGGTACCGCTTCAGGATACTGGAAACACGGTAAAACCATGAGAGGGGGTATATAATTGACAAATAATGCTATCATACAGATGAGTGAGACAAAGTCCTTTTGACAAAACAAATACAAATGCAGAGGAAAAGGAGTGTGATATAGCGAATTATACAGCGCTGAGCGAAAGCTTGTGAAGTGGGAGTAAACGAAGGATGTCCCTGCATCCTCGAAATCATTTACGGAAGCGTTTATTAATCGTGGTAGTGCTTGATAAGAGTGTATACTTGATCCTCATAGGCAACCATCGAACGACAGACGAAATAGCCTTCTTCGGAGTTCTCTTCAGACGCACTTGTGCTACAACGTGAATTCAGCAAATTTCGACATCTCCACCTCATACGCGCAAGAAAAAACTCACTTGGCGGAACATACACAGCAGCAGAAATCGACGACTCCGAACGGAAAGAGGATTCAACCTCTGCCGCTTCATCAATCATACACTCAAGCTCCACGTCATAAAGGTCATGGAAATGCATCGGACGATCAACAATCGTGTCCGTCGAGCTCTCAGGGGAGGATGCACCCGCCAACCTCGAAGCCGTCTTCAAATCGTACGGAGGTAGAGACGTCACGCATAGTTGAGTAGGGTGAATGACTGCCACCGGGGATGAAGGGAATTCGCATGTAGTCAGCCTGTTAATTCATTCGATGAGTCCGCCATGACCTATGGTGGTATAGCAAAATGGAAAATGACGAACGGAGAGGAAGGAGGTCCAATTTCCACAGGGTCTATCTTTCGCCTCCATCGAGAGACGAAAGAGAATTTCTTAGAATCCGGTACTTCATCCTGAGCAGCTATATCTTCAACAACCAACGCGTCATCCTCATCTCTGCATAACATATTCATCAAAACCAGTAGGATGTTGAGATAAATGATACGGTACTCACCTTTCCAACATCAACCGAAACTCATCATAAGACATGAATTCCTTCGGTACGTCAGCATCGAGCTCCACAGAGGACACGTCTATATCTGCCTCGATTTTGCTACTTGCAAAAGCTTGTGCATCACGACCAAAGAAGTTGAAACCATCACAGTCAGACAAGCTGGTGTTATCGAAACCTTGCTCGGGCATTGCTGCGAATTGTCCTTGCGATAGTAAGAGTGTAAGAAACGAAAGTATATCGTCACGCGTTCAGCGTCGAGCGTTGATTAATTTCTTGGGTGGGAATAGAATGGTCGTTGCGGGAACTTCAAGTTCGTCCAGCGGCCTGGTCCTGGTCAGAGGAGGAGTTGAGACCTGTTGAGACGCAGAGGCGAGCTTATCCATTGTCTTATGTACATCGGGTAGCCACTCTTCCAGACTTTCAGCAAACAATAAGCATTTCAAAGCATTTCCATGAGAGGTTGTGTGGCATTGTAGGTCCACGAACGAGAGAACAACGGACGCCAAAAGGGAGAACAAAAAGCAGAAAGACAAAAGGAAGAGAACAATAAATTCTGTTTTGGGAACCGCCGCGTCTTGGAATGGCTGAGTCAGCTGCCATACACGTGGCGTGTCTATAGACTTTTGGTCCTAATTTTGGACACAGGTTCCATATTCGACCAGCAAAATGTTGCTGGAAGTGCGCAGTCCCAAACGCCTGCTTCCAAGTCAAAAACATCCATGTTGTGTCTCGCAAGATCTCAATACATGTTACATTAGCTTGCCGCTTTTGCCAAATTGCTGGGTTCATATACTTGTCCAGTGTTTCAGCCGTTCAAAGTCAAAACGTATACGTACAGTGCGTACTTTTTGTTTTTGCTTCAACGACGCCCACATATCTCTAAAACTGTTTCGTCTCCTCATTAGGAGGGGACAAGTCGATCATTTGACATGTTGACCATGTTGGCTCGAGGAAACGAGAGGAACTTGAAACCAAGGAGACGTTCGCTGGATGCAAGTAAAAGCTTCTAGCTTCTTTTATATGGCGTCCACCGAGTCTCGTCCTGCATTGTTCGACTATTCCAGTGATACATCAAGAATTTGTGTTCGCCGCTTGTCTTCTCCCGCCCGCAGCCTCGACAATCCATTCATTCCATTCATACTCGGTACTTAAAATAAGCATGTGGAGAATCATTCCTGAAGTCGTTCTCGAGCGCGCAAACTGATAAATCGATTTTCGATGTCTTCAGAGCAGGTGAGAGATTATTCCTTGATCTATTACAGTGAAACAAGCAATTTCGATGGATACTAGGAAGTCCTAGAAATAGTGATGCATCAACACGGAAGCATTAACCTTGTCCAAATTTCACCTGCCTTCGTTGTAAAAGAATATACGTTTCAAGGGGAGTATCGATATTGCAATAGCCATGTTCTTGAAAATATTACCCTCGGACGGTAAGTGCATAGGGGACCTGCCTTTCTGGGGCGATCGATTAACTACCCTATAGACTGAACATTTTTTGATCTACGCCACCATTCTCAAACCCTGAGGGTGTCTGCAATAAATAAAAAACGAGCGATGTTATACATAAGTCATTAGAGAAACATAGCATGAGCAATTTGCAACGCCATTGAAAATTTATCTACGAGCTGATAAACATCACACAGGTGAAGACATCCAGAACGTAAAAACATACGGCGAAATTCAGAACAGGTTATCCTACGAATAACTGGGCGGTGCATCATAGTGTTGCGCAAGAGCCTGCTTCTCCTCCAGAGTCCCCAACGGCTGAGTAGTATATATATTTCCCGGCTGGGAAGTATGCTAAAAAAATTCAAAAACCATATCATCGGCGTGTATATCCTTCTGGACAAGATTCCAAAGAAACATACCTCGTACGGATTCTGAGTTCCATAAGACAACGTCACCTGCCCAGGAGGTCCGCCATTATCATAAACGCCATTAAACTTCGACTTCTTCGAAGTGCTGGCTGCATAGAACGAGGACGTAGCCCCACTACTCTCAGTATAGGAATACACTCGTCCACCTTCAGAAGAAAAAGATTGTACATCCGCCGTGACAGGTCCGGTGTTCGGGGGCTCGGAGGAACCTGGGCGTATCTCATGCCAAGGATTATATTCTCCTGTCCCAGGAACGGTTTCGTACTTTTCAAACCCGTATGCAGCCTGTGTTCCTGAGCTTGAAGGCGCACTCCTAATGACGGAGTCGTCCAGTCCTGGAGAATCAGGCCTCGCTCCGTCGTACACAACTCCTGCATGCGTACGAGCCTGCGCAGACCTACGCAAACGTAAAAGAACAATAGCTACCGCCACGAATGCCAGCAATGCAACGCCCAAAACAACTCCTATGATGATAGGTACAGTACTATGGCTGGAGGACTTGGCGTTTGCTTCCGTTGGAGAAGCTGTGGGAGAACTTGTACTCGATGTTGCACTTGTAGCGACGGAGCTCGACGATGTCTCCGACTCATCTGACACGGTATATCTGTTCAAGAACTGTCATATAATCAAATGCAACCGTGAGTAGTATGTTATGCTCACATTATCGCGTCCAAAGCTACGTATTGCATCCCGGAAGCGAACGATATTTCGAAGGTATGCGAAGCATTCTTCAGTCCTGTCATTCCCCATAGCGGGGCACTCTGAACTGTTTCTGAGCCTCCGTCAGTGGTACGCGATGGATCTTTCATATCAATTGTGACTGGAGAAGACCCGTCGACAGACGCTGCAGCTCCAACTTGATATGGCCATAGCGGCGCCATGACATACACAGCAACTCCTGGAGAGAAAATAGTATCCTTTACCATGTTCAAAAATCGATCCTCACTCACCTGAGAACTGGAACTTGGCAGTTGCTGTGCTTGAGTCCGACAGATGATGGTATCCTCCATAATCGAGCTGGTTACTACCCTCCGAGACACTCCACCCATCTGAATACTGTATAGACGCATCATTGTCGTCGACGGTGACATTTTGATCAGCGCATACTCGCTCGAACAATAAAACTAAGAAGACCAAGTGTAAGTACGAAAGGAACGAATGGATCATGGAAGGCTGCATGGGCAGGCGGAATGGGAGAGAGGAGAGTGGAGGAGTGCCAGCGTCTGACAATCGATATTCAAAGCATGTCATAGCTCTGCCGCGGTGTCTGCCGATTCAATATTAATCAAACCTCTCTTGACAGCGTGTAGCGGCGCGCGCTTTCCCCTGCAAGGGTTGTTAGATTCACCATGTCTCACTATTCATGGGAAGGACGACCTTCCAGATACATGTTATCCCACTTTTTGAGCTGTTCCCCTGTGCTAAGCACTGAACAGCGTTCAGTTTTGCACCACTCCATGAGCGCGGAAGATTCAAATAGGTGTGAGCTGAGGGCGCTCATCATACTAAGTGACATCGTGTTTGATTGACACCCTAGATGAAATGGTGTACCTCCTAACTGATAATCTGAAAGCAGTCTGTATAGTCATACTTAGTCTCATGAGATGCCTAGGAAGCCAAGAAATAAATCATACTACCACTTGCCGCCTCGAGCAAGCCTCGAGAGTAACAGCGACTTCGAGCCAGGTCAGGCGCTATAACCCGCTTCAACCCAATTTCGACCTGAAAAGCTACGTAATATTTGCCACTCCTGGTCTAGAGGTTAGGGACCTAGCCGTAATAAACCTTCTTTCCCGAGACATATTTAAATCAACTGAGCCTGAGGCTTGAGCATGATGACACCTTGCGCCCTGCCACTTCAATTTCTAGCAAAAGTTCTGACCAAAGCTGGACCAAGGTGGCTTAGGCACAAAGGAACTCAGCTACATAGCACACGTCAGAAACCATTCCAACCGAGCTTGAAATGGGTGTCGCAGTGGCGGCTTTGAGGTTCTGATGCAATTGCCATGGGTGTAGGATTTTGGATGCATTTTTTTCGGGAAAGAAAATTCGACGAGAAAGTTGACGCTATGCTTGTTTGGCTGGATCGTGATCACATGACGGTATTCTCACGACGCGCCTCTAGCGCGTCACACCGCCCCTGGTACTTTTTCAGGTTCATCACTGCTCCACCTATTTCCGTCAGGTCTATATGTCGTACGAGGGACAATATAGCCACCTGACATAACAGCTTCTTTCACTCTACATACATACATCAAGCAGTTCCGATACTGCCGCAGCGAACCGATGTACGTACAGAGGGTATATACTATATCTACATCTCTGATCATGAAACCACTCTTACAACAACTTTTTCCCGCTAATGCACAGGTAACAGAATGCGAAAGTGTCACAGAAACCTCGGATATTCGTGTTCATGTTCATGATACGTCACCATGATTGGAATGAGAGCCAGCGACTTCGGATAGTGATCTATACAAAAGGAGGCGATTACATGGCCACCCAGAAATAAGAGCGGCTTGGAAGTGATCTCTGAAGTGTATCCGCGACAATTCCGCAATGTGCTTCCATCTCTGTCGATGGCTACATGAATCGTTCCTATGGCAGCTTTCTCTGTTGGGCGTGAAGGCTTTGTATCATGATGCAGGTTGGGAACTAACAGCAATAGCCTCCGTAGGGTGCACCCAGCGCCAATCTGCTCGGTAAAAATCAAAGTGATTAGTATCAAGGAGACGGGAGTACGACAACGAAGGGAGCTCTTCAATGTTGATGATGCACAGTCGGGAGGTGTACTAATCGCCGATGGTCAAAAATCTCTTCAGACGAGATCTCGGGCACCGACACCCAATTCGCCGAACAAGCTCGGCATGAAACTTGCGAGGGTTTACACTCAAAACATGTTCATTTGTGATGAACACAATACGCCATGATAAATAGAAAGATGATAATCACTTATCCTACATGTGAGCAACTTCTCCGTTAAGTCTAATAGCTAGAGCAGTCGCATCAAAACGTCTTTCCAAACCTTGCCTCTACCATTATTTCCTGGATTCCTTTCAACGCATTTAACATATTAACGTCCTCCACCTCCATCGCATTCAACGAATCCAGGCTCGCGTTGTCAGGGAAAGTCGGTACATCAACCTGACATACCGTCCCGTTCGTCGGAATCACCCCTGCGAAATATCCCCTTTGAAGTTTCGCGGTGCAGAGGGATGGAAGAGCGGGGGAACAATGCTACCAATCACGCTATGTATCAAAACAACGATACAAGAACAGCAGCTGACGGCTTACCCCAGGGCCATCCTGTATTATAATCACGGATGAGTTGGGCATCATCGAATTAATGAGCAAGCCGCTAGACATTGGCGTGATACTATGGGCTGGGTGAGTAAACCCAAACGTATACACGCTAGATGACACTTACGGATCAGCCTAGTACAGCAAAATCCATCACGTATGAAGATTTACTCAGCCGAATGAAAACAACATCAAACAGGGTGCTTACCGTGTTACTAACAATCAACATCGGTGTCTCCAACGTCGCATTCCAAGGACCCGTAAACCTCTCTGGGCCCCTAACAGGCCAGTATTGACATCCACCATCCGGTTCACTAATCCCAGTACTCAACCCAAAGTGTATCGAAACAGTCCTCAACGTCTCCAAACCCTGCTCGGTCAAATCCTCTGCTGTCGGAAATTCCTTGGACCACTTCGGAGGAGGTGAGTCGAGACAAGTAACAGCGAGTCGGGTCAGGTCACTACCCCATTGGTTGATTCCACGCAGCAGATTGAAGAGGTCGGTAGCATTGCCGGCGAATGCAGCCGAGAATTCTCTGGCGGCTCTAGGCCAGAGAAGCGGGGCCTGTAAGAATATTTCCAATATACCTGTGAAGGGGAGAAAGTATCAGATTATGGCTCGTTGAAGGAATGTTCCATGTTGATTACCTCTCGCAGAACCTGAGGTGAAGAAGCCAGGACGATCCCCAAATGGTACTGGTAAGGGATTTCGTGCAGTAGCATCGAAAAATTCTTCGAAACGTTGTTGGAGATTCTGCCATGGTTCTCCTTTGTACTAAGCTAGAGGGCAGAGGACAGGTCCAGCCTAGGGGAGCGTAAAAATACATGCCGACGTTGCAGCTCTCGAAATGACCTACCTCGACGCAGTCCATCAAGAACATCTTGTATGTCTTTTCTGCTGAGGCCACCCAGTTCATCGGCCACTTATGAGATGGTTCGTCTGCATTTCATATATCAGTTTGAATAATGAAAAAAGGGTGTCAACACACTTGACCAGCTAACAGGATCTGCTATTCCGTCAATGACAGCCAAGCCTATACGATCAGGAAGCCTGTAAGTCGTAATGAAATCAATAATCCCCGAGTCACTCCCTTGCAGGGAAACGTACATGTTGACCAAATATGCTCCAAGAATCGAGCCGTATGAACCACCCCAGTAATTACTATGTAGCAAAACGGAGGTCGTGAGTATAGCAGTGAGTTCAGGTAGAAAATACCTACATCTTAGCTTCCTCTCCTTCTATGACCTTCGACATGAAGTCGATATCCCGAACCACAGTTGCAGTCCCCATATACTTCAATTCGTCGCTCATATTCTTCCTGCATAGCTCTGCTTGAGCTTGTTTCAAAGCGAGGAATTGTCGGTGTTGTTCAACGAGTTCGTCGTATAGCAAAGGTGATGAGAGGTTGGCAATGGACGAAATGGTGATGCCTTGCTCGATGACCGTGTTGGCGAAAAATATTTACTTGGTAACATCGTCAGGGAAACAGCGAACGGGAGGGCTAAGCTTCGATTAAAATTGGTTCAAACAAATAATAAGGCCACACGCACGTTGTTTTCTCTATTCCCCGAGGGTCGAAACCAATCAAATCCCAATCATCGCCGATAAGTTGTGCCATAAAAGCAGTCGCCAGTCGCGTTCCTGCTCCTCCCGGTCCTCCTATGGCAAACGTTCACATATACACATATACGAGGGAAGTTGTGGTAGTACCAGGATTAAGGAAAACTGAACCTTTTCGCGGGAACTTCTTTGCTTTATACCTCGCAAGCGCGATTGTCGCAGTACCAGCTTCAGAGTCGAAGTAATCCTTGAGTACACTGCGTTCATGCGAAGCTTAGTGACCAGAATCTGACAGAGAGAAAAGGACAAACTCACACAATACTTCCGCAGTCCACATTCTCAATCGCTGGAGTACATGTACCCCAACTAATAGTACCTGGAAGCAGGATGCTACTACTTGTCCCATCGCCACTCCATCTCCCAATGAAGGAGAAAGACGCGAGTAATTTGCCGTAAACATACATTCCCAGGAAAACTGAGCACAAAAAGAGGCCTAAGACATAGCGCTTTACTCCTTGTGCTTCGCGAAAACCGTGCCGAGAATAAAAGACGTGATAACCTTTGAGTTCGGGCTTTAGGTACGCTTTCTCCTCCTTCCAGTGCAGCTCAATATTACAGGACATGAGAGAGATGTGTATCGAACAGGCATCATAGTGTCCTTATGGTAAGGGGAAAAGTGTGCAGACCAAATAGTGGCCAAATAATGCTTTTGTCGGGCCGGAGTTCTTACGTCAGCATTTACACGTGGCAACGGGGGCCATGCCAGTTCGTTCAACGGTAACCTTCAAGCAGGCCGCCTATACGTGCCCTCCGGAGGATTGTAAAGGGCGTGCTCTTCCTTATTGCTCTATGTAAGCATTTTTGATCCTCGAATCTCTGAATTTTGGAGCTTATACTACTGCTCTCTGCACCTCAAAGTGAAACAGCAGGGTAATGCTCCATATGAGTCACAAGCGTTTGGTACAGGATCTCTCACTATCGGAGTTAGAAGAGAACTGGCTGTAAGTTTCGTTGCTCAGTTTCTCGGGAACTCTATCTCACCGCAATTCTCCACTATTACATCTTTCGGATAGTTGATTCTTTCACATATTTGGTGCAGGAACTGCTCGAAACGCGAACTTTGGAACATATTGAAGCTGAACGCAAAGCAATACTTTATAGTAGCGGCGTTGAGTCCCTGTACAATACACCCAGTTGGTGTCATCCATATTGAGCCCAGTGGCCGCCCATACAGGTGCAACTTCTCACAACTCCTTTAGCCGTAGTCGCATCCCATTAGCGCTGTGGATACTTTTGATCAAGTACGCCTTAACCATTTCCGAAGCGCAGTTGTGAAGTTGATTATGCCGAGGTCCGGTCAGCACTGAGAGTGTACCTCGAGGCCTCAGGTAGGGATGACCTTGGAGATTTTTTACTTTTTTTTCGTGACACTAAGAACTCTCAGAAGGATGTGGTATGCTATCAGGTGCTTCGGATATTAAACTGAAGTACATTTTCCTGCTGTACCTGGTCTGGCGGCCTGACCCGCGGGCGCCACACGAAGTGAGTGCTTACTTCTATCTGCATCACATCCGGGCTCGTTCTCAGAAACACATTCAAAAAATTGAGTTCTAGCACCGGGGAAGATCGATGCTAAGCGAATAATCATTATTCCGGCTTACTCGGGGGTGTCTTGATCTTTGCTACTGGTCGCAGGTTGATTGTACAACGTGTTTACATTGAGAGGCGATTCTTTTAGTTGGTAAAAAGAGAACGGATATGCGCAAGGTATGGAGCTATGAGATGAGGTGCACATGTACTCAGTCCTCCGTTCTCCGTTCTCGGTGCTCGCGGCATCTGACTCCCTCGAAGCCTATAAATGCAAGCTAGCTTTCATAGCAGCTCCCTTCACGTTGCTGGTAATCACTATGAAGCTGTTGGCGATTCTCTTCGGCTTGGCTTTCCTCTCGTCAAGCGTCGTGCTATCCGCCCCTGCCGTCAGATCTGATAACATCACCCAATGTGCTAACTTATCGAAGCGTCAAGAGTGGTTAGTGTCTCCTTCATCATAAACACCCATTCAAAACTGATTCATATACTGTATAGGAGAACCTTGACTAATGAACAGAAGAAGGATTATCTCGACGCTGTCGTGTGTCTTCACAACCTTCCCGCTACCGGGGACATTGCTGCCGCAAAGACTCGCTTTGATGATTTCCAGGCCACTCATATTAATTTGACTGACGAAATCCATGACGTGGTGGGCCAGACTTATTAAATGACCATCTACATAATGTTACTTAACTTCAATATGTAAAGGGTCAATTTCTTCCTTGGCACCGCAAATTCGTCAAAGTGTACGAGACTGCATTACGCGACGAGTGCGGTTTCAATGGTTATCACCCGTAAGTATTCCCCATCTTCTGCTATCAACGAAGCTCAAATTCTACCACCCTTCTAGGTACTGGGACTGGTCTATAGACGTCGACAACGGATCGTAAGTCCCTCCCCTCTGAGCTACGCACATATTGAATACAAATTAATATACGCAACCGTAGCTACGCCTCCTCCCCAGTATTTGATCCAGTGTACGGTTTCGGAGGAAATGGCATCAACATCCCCGGATACACAGGTCAATTCTCCAACCACACTCTAATTCCTGGCTGGAAGCCCGGAACAGGTGGAGGATGCATAACTGACGGACCTTTCGCCTCTTACAACCTCTCCCTCGGTCCTGGTACGACCGTCACTAACCACTGCCTCCAGCGTGCATTCAATCCATCAATGTATGCTTTGACGAATTCGTCCATGGTTGCGAATACTACAAAGCAACCTGATTACTACTGGTTCTGGACTATTCTAGAGGGCGAACTCCAAGCTCCTGTTCAAATCCACGGCGGAGGACATCTAGGAGTCGATGGTGAAATGGGTGATCGTTACTCTAGCCCTGGAGGTAAGTAACTAACTTCATTCTTCTTTCCTCTCATGAATCATTACTGATTATTTACAACCGTGCAACAGACCCTCTCTTCTACATGCACCACGCCAACTTGGATCGAATTTGGTGGGAATGGCAAATGGCTGATCCCGAGAGCCGTTTGTACCAAGTAACTGGACGTTCCAGTATTGATCCTCCTTATGTCAACATCACTTTGGATTTCGGTCTCAAGATGCGTACGCTCGCACCTACACTCCCTATCCGCGATGTTATGGATATCAGGAATGAAATGATGTGTTATACATACATCTGATTCTGGATTCCTTCAATTTGGAGCCTGTGTATGTTTGTAGAAGCAGTTTTTGGCTTCGCTGCTCAACTTGTGTATTCGGCGGTGGCCTGAACTTCTTCCTCTGAGGGGCGATGTGGATGTTTTTGGGCTGTCTTTGTTGATCCTACCCAGCGCTCACAATACATAATAATCATTCGTCGATCCGTTAATCTACTTCATACTCTCAGGCCCTTCCTTGTATTTATCTATATAGCTCTCGTATATAGTAGCATCCTTAAACTATCTAACCACTCCTATCATTTCATCTTGAGTTATTTGAATTTGTTGAAACGGCTACTACGTGGTTTAATAATCAAATAGATGCTGGTATGACACTGCCTTCGGCATGAGCTATCAGTGTCGAAAGGTATCACCGTTGTTGCATGTTATGAACCATACAATCGGCCTGGCATCCATAGTTGAGTGGCAAGTCATCCATAATGAAAACGCCCTCATAGTATTCTTGCTAGTCCCATACCGGCAATAGACGAACCCTTGTCCTCCTTCCTTATCGCCTCATCCAACACCTCGTACTCAAGCACATGGCATTTCATTACCTTCGACGTATCCGATTGTCGTCGGCGCATAAGCTAATCAGTTTACACCTGATGAGACAATACGACCGACCTGAGTATGTATGTACCTGATCTCCGAGAAAAGGTACAAATATACTCGGATTAGCGTAGGACTTCAAAATGGAAGATGCTTACCAACAGCATATACGTCAAGCCCATTCTAATCTCCCAAAGGAAGCTAACTGAACTGCAAATCTCGAGGGAGACATCTTCTGTGCTCCGCGGTTCTTCACTGGCAGATGACGACATGACCTGAGATATAGTCAAGCTTCGGACGACACTTCGCATTCTCCATTATTCGAGACTTTCGCTTGAAGCAAAGAAAACGAAAAGTTCACCTAAGTTCAATGAATATCTCGCACGAAGAGTGGTACGGCGACATCGCGCTAATCAAGTGCCGCGAGACGCGGCGCCAATGAAAGTTTGTGGACCGGATTTTAATCTGCGAATCACACAGGTGAGTTAGGGAGTGCCTAGACCATGACTCAAGGAATGTTATGGGAGCAACTACCTTCTTCGCGTATCCGTGCTTTCACCTTAAACCATATGGATGAATCGCTCGCCGTGCGTAGGCGAAGAAGCGGTACAGACAGAAGAACCTGAGGCATTACGGAAAGGAGATACATACTATCGCCCAAGAGAGTTGCTTCTGTGTGCCAAGTCCAGTTGTCCACTGCCGTCCAGGCTCCATGAACTTAAGGGAGTAGCGCACGTATAGTTAGGCCGAGGCGTTCAGCGACGGACGGTACAAATGGATTTTACAAACGGTTTCCGCCACACTGCATGCAATTCACCATAATTTTGTGGAGATCATGGTAAAACTTTGAGAGAACAATAGCTTTTTAAACATAAATTTATCATTTTCCGGCAAAATTCATATAATTTCAACATATTTTTACCATATTCTCAATAAAATTATGGTAAATTGCACGCAGTGCCAGACTTCCGCCGTACGATCTGCAAAACTTAGTGATTTTCTCAGATGGGGCAGTGTCAGAAGACAAAAGACAGCACCTTTATACACATAAGTGTCGGAGGCTTTTGAGTTGACGGATCTTCAGCGCTTTAGGCGCTTTAGGGCCGGCACTCTGTATTAATAATGTTAATTCTCACGATCTCGGCATTTCAACGGTAGGCCGAACCTTTCCCCTGAAAATTGTCTTCCTTTTCTATTTGCACGCCTCCTTGCATTATTTTCAGGATTCATCGATTGAGGCCATCGACTATGTACTTCGCGTTGGACCTTATGACTGAGAAGGAACAATGAGTGCACACTTGTGCCCTTAAAGCCCTTGCGAATGACTATCTCTTGTCCTCACCGCTGAAGCTCGCGAAATTGTGCCAGGTTTTCTCCGGTAACCATCTCTTTCTAGTCTTTGCAACCCCTTTTGAAAATAACGAATAAGGTCCAGGATCATGCGAGCGTGTGGCGATCGTAAATGACCAGATGATTGATTGTGCAACGGTGGTAGTGCGTGGAAGAACAATGTCATACGTATGGTATTCAGCCCACCACCGTTATCATACTGGCATTCAAAGCACAAGCATTATCTGCTTGCATGCTGGAGGCAAGTACTTCGAATCGGGCGCGTCCTCAGGCCTCAGAACGTCAACTATCAGGTCTGGGCCCGGGAAGGATTGAATAGCATTGCCAAAAAAGTGAGAAGTAATGACGATCACGTAGTATGCCGATTTAGGAGGCTGAGCGGGGTGAAGGGTAAGTTTCCGACTTCTTCATCTCATGTTTCTCTCTATGCACGCCATATGTTCGTCCTCTGATCTCTCGTAACAATTAATGACCTGTGCCAGTCAAAATACTCCTCCATTCAAACGGGCGCTGCATCGACTGCGGAAGCGTAAGGAATCGAGCACAATTCGATCTTTTCGATTCATCCTTGAACATGATCCCATATGTTGAGACCAAGATCAACTTCTATGACATGATGGCCGTTGGCAGCTTGAATTCGAATACATCGTAAGACCCCTGAACGACACGTCCCTTCAAGGCCTTTGTAAAAGACTCAGGTTTGCATTATCTACTATATACTCAACTCTTGCAGGTTCGGTCAATGTACCAACTCTCGATTCGCTTGAAAACACAACGATTTCTGATAATCATCTGGTTCCCTCGGACCACTGCTAATCTCCCTACCCAAACCACGCTCACAAATCCGAAATTGTATATCATGGGTGTGTACAGTACAGGTTTCAAACATTTTCTTGGGCCTTGACAACGTGCATATGTATAACAAAGAACTGCTAACGGCAAGTCCACGGTTTCACCTCCATCTGGGTTCAAAGCTGTTGAACGCCCGAAACTGCCGCCCGGGAGTTCACGCCCGTGTGTGGGTCTACCAGGTAATAATTCCAGTATTCCGAGAAAGCCTAACTCTCCGCAACTTAATTGATTCTGTGCATCGATGCGGTTCCCAAGACGGCGAGGTCTATCCTCCAAACCGTTTCTTTGCAGGCAAGAATTCCTGTGCTCGTGTCCTATACAATTCGCTCACATACTCTATAATCCATAGTCGAACGTGAGTGCTCTTCAGGAGTGCTTCACTTACAAATCATCCAATACCTCACCGCACCAACGAAGGAACCTTCAAAGCCCAAGAACAAGCGGTAAACACTCACCGTTGAAGAGAAAAAATCCCTTTCATGATGAACGAGATTGCACTGCCAGCCACTCACGGTCTCCCTCCTCCGGACTTTCCTTTCCTAGCCCAATATGTCTGTTTCCTATCCTAAGCAAGAGGGCCTAAGGGTCGCGTAGATCACTTCGTGTATGTCCATTCAGCTTTGGGGAGACCTATAAATTCTTTGTAACTTTCCAACTGTGCACACCCATCTTCTCATCTTTTCTTTTTCGTTCTCTTTTTGTCTCGCCTCTTGTCTCTCAGTTGATACGTTATTTCGGACAATCGACAATGTACGGCCTTCTCACTCCCGCTTTTGTTGCTCTCGCTATCAACTTTGGAGTTGTCTCTGCAGTACGTTCGATTTTCACTTGTCCCTACAGTGCTAATGAAGATATCGTTTTTCAGAGGCCACAAGTGATCGTCTCATCGTCTGTCGTGACTGTACGTATCTCCCACCCTTACATTTTCCAGCTATAATTCTGATTACCTTTCTTGCACCTAGACCTCTCAGCCTGTGACGGTTACAGAATCAGTCTCGGTTCAGCCAACTGTAAATTCCATCGTTTCATCCCTCCTACCCACCACTAACACTTAATCCACTTACAGACGATTTCCGTGATCTCAGCTTCCAACGTATCCTCCATCTTTCACACTTCAACCGCTGAATCGTCCAATGTTACCACTAGTACCGTTACGACTTCATCCGTCCCAAGCACCTGTGTATGCAGCGTGGCTTCGTCTGTTCCTACGACGGTGACTATATACCCTTCTGGCGTTTCTAGTGGGATCGTCTCGACCGAAACTTTCTACCCTTCCAATGTCTCCAGCGGAATCGCCAGCACCATTGGAGTTGCTACTAGCACAGTGACTCTCGAACCTTCAACAATCTCTGTGATTATCTCTACCTCCACCTTGAAACCATCCACTGTTTCCAGCGGAATCGTTAGTACAGTGACTATTGACTCATCCATTGTCTCAAGCGGAGTTGTCAGCACAGTCACCTTTGATCCTTCCACCGTGTCCAGCGGGGTTGTCTCGACGGTCACCTTTGACCCTTCGACTGTGTCTAGTGGTGTCGTTAGCACAGTCACCTTCGACCCATCCAGTGCCTTCCCCAGTGGAACTGTCTCGTCCGCTATCTTCGTCCCCACGACCATCTCCAGCGGGATCGTATCAGTGACCTACGACCCTCCATGCGCCTTCCCCTCTTCTGCTCCCGTAACTTGTGTCTGTGGTCCCCAATCAGTTAGCACCGTCTCAGGTTCCGCTGTTTCTTCGGTCTTCACCACCATCACCGGTTCAGCTGTTTCTTCCATCTTCACTACTGTTAGTGGTTCCGCGGCTTCAGCTTCAGCTTCTACGGTTTTTGCTACCACCGTGACTGGATCTGCTGTTAGCTCTGGATCTGTGGCTTCGGCTTCTTCGGTTTTCGCTACCACCGTGACCGGTTCTGCTGTAAGCTCCACAGCTGCCTCTTCCTGAGTGGATAGCGCTAGTCGTACACAGTTTTCTTTGACATTAACCTAGAAGTTAGCTTAGTCCTTGTGCTTTAGGACTGAACTCTTGGATTGATTTCAACGAAGGCTATATATCGTACAACTGTAGCGAACATATTGGACATTTTTTTTCTCGAGTTTGTTTACGGGATCTCGTTTTATGAATTTACTCTCCATCCGTTCATCAAGATTCCATATCATAATACAACTACCGTTCTGTTATCCAGTGTTGAACTCCATTTTAAAAGCTCACTGACACCTTGCACCCTGTCTCACACACCAAACTCCTTCAACACATCGACCTATTGCAAAAGACCGTTTTCTCAGCATTTTGATGCCTGTCCTCTTAAGCGCCCACCGAATTCGAACTGCTATACAAAATTCTCCCTTCTTCACCAGAACCTTATCCACATCTTCCGTTCTATTTCAGCTGAGCGAGCGGATGTGCCCAGTGGGATGTACGGTATACCATTGTTGCATTACTCAGGAGACTATATGGATGAATATAATAAGTGAGAGTGTACCGTCGGTTTGAATCGACGTACCTTGCCGAACTAAGTACCGCGACAGCTAGGTATCCTGACTTGATTCTGACAACCATTGCGCTCAGCGTATGTATGTATGGTTCAAGGGTTTGCATGACATCATCATGGCTCAGGGACGCCAATCATGAATGATGTTTCTGGTCCAGCCCTTGGTCCATCGTTTTCGATTTCAATTTGCTTCTTCGCTCCGACCACCATGATACAAAACGTTATCTATAGTATTCTCAAATGTTAGCGGCAATACTAAAGCTATGAACATCCACATCTACACTTCAATTGATTTCAAGCCGCTCTTATCGGCGTGGTAGCAAAGTTCAGCACAGGCCTGTCGCCACCAACTCGCCACACCTCCGCCTACCAACTTTGCAGTGTCTTGTGATCTTTACGCCTCTGATGTCTTTGACGTGTGCGCGCTCAAAAAAACTGGTAGGATGAAATATTTTTGTTATCATACCAGCTACACTCACCAGCCTACTCAGCGCTGAGCGCTCAGGATTTGCCTCCCCATCCTTTGTCAAGGCCCGAAATTTTGTCGAAATTTCTTTCGACACTGTCGGCATGTTACTCCTGCCGGTATCACCGGATATCACCGCCTATTGAAGTGGAGACTTTAGTGTTGCCGCAAGGTGAGATGGAGGTCACCTCGAGACCGGGAAAATGTATATCTTCAGTTGACTCGAGGTACCTCGTTTCCGAGATTTCTCAAGGTCGTCTCATCAAAAAGCCTTCCAAAATAAGACTTCTCCGAGAACATCCCCGAAAGAACGTGTCACGCTCGGCTCTCCCTGTCTCTCCATGTACTCTCCTCTGCTCTCCTCTGAGACTCATTGACTGCTGGACTTTTAGACTACGAAATGCATTTTATGAATTCTATGTACTATATACTATGTAGGTGTGTAATAGATTAGTAGCAAAAGCAACTGTAAGATAAGAATTAGAGAGGATCGCAACAAGTATCTAGCTCAGACTGAGTAATGTATACTAGCAGTAACCATCGAGTAAAGGGATTATGGGTTATTTAAGTAATGCTACCAACTCAGATATCTGACCAGAGGCTACCATATTATTCCAGGTGTCGGGATTAATGTCGAGCATGGTACCTCGATCAGACTCTGATTTATCTGACCCGTCATCGAGCCAATGCTTTGAGAAGTCAAGCCGGTACGCACGATACACGAACTTAAGTATCTGCAACACTTCGAACATTTTTGGTGAAATCCGGGAGCGCCGAGGAGTATCAGTCTCCTTACTAGATGAAAAAACGCGTTCGCAAGGAACAGCAGATGCTTGAACAGGAAGTACATCCATTGCCACCCGGAATAGAACAGGATACTCCTTTTGAACGACTCGCTACAAAAGAGATCAGGTCAATAAATGTTAATCATTGCATCAGTCACGCAAAACCTACCTGATCCCAGTAGTTCACTAGATCGAATTGAAGAAGGTCAGCATCTTCTGAGAGGACAGGCTCTGCGAGCCAGCGCCCAAGCTCCTCGTCTACAATTTCCTCTGCCATTATATGAGGTTCCGAGTCAGCAGGTTCATCGCTTTCATTTGATAAAGACATGGATGAAGAAGAAGAGTTCGAAGAAGATACGGATGCGAGAGATGCTGATTGCGCAAGTACTCCTTGCATTCTGAGCCAACTTGCACCTACACGAGCAGAAGCCCTCGATGGAGCACGTGAGACCGGAACCAGTTTTCGTGAGGTGGAAAACTCTATCTTCTCTGAAAGCATTTGACGGCCGTGGTCTAGCATCTAGTAAGTCCGATTCAGCAACATCGTAACACATAGAATTTGAATGGTATACTTACTGCTTCATGTATCCAGTTACGGGCAGCACTAGCATCAGCGGAGGACCAATGCTTGTTGACCCATGATAACTTCGATGTTGGATTAACAGCTAGAAGTGACACTATCAGCTGGGCAGTGAAACAATGTGCAAGTATACTACTTACCCATAGCAAGAGCATAGATACGAGACTTCCGTGCTTTGTCGACGTACTCATAAAGCTTCGTTAACGAGGCATCAATGACGTGTGATAGATTTGGGAGGGCATTCTTGAGGTTCTTGAGTATCAAGATGAGACACTCGTAGAGGGGAAGTACAATGGAAAGAGTCGGAGTCTTTTCAGCTGAAGCAGCTTCTTGGGTTGAATGGAATGCATAGAGATAGGTGCGGATGTCATCGAGAACCAGTAACTCTGTATCTGACAGTTCTGTGGCTGAGACACAGTCGGTGGTGGAGAGAAAGCGTTTGACTGCCTATAAGTAACAGTATCAGTCAACGAAACACTAGAGGAACCCTAGATACGCACCGGATAGAGCTCAAGAAAACGGTCAACCATCAGAAACACAGACGACCATCTCGTCTCAACATCCCGCAAAAGTACGACCACCCGTTTCAAGAGGTCATGATCTCCATCCGAGCTGGACTCCTTGTCGTTGCTAGCGGCCCGCTGCTGTATGCGTTCTTGAATCTCACTTCGCATTTCGATTATGGTCTTCTGCAGCTCCTCTCGCCGATTCCCTGAGGCACGGCAGAAATTGACCAACTCACGCACAAGAGCGACAGGGTCATGTTCTAATGCTTCTCGGTATGCGTGGTCACTCAAGTTGGGCCCTGGAAATACCTGCAACTCATCAGCACTAACACCATCACTATCGACTACACCCTCCTCCAATTGTCCGACTGACGTAAGGAGCGAGAGTCCAGTCTTCACAGAAATATTGATAACATGTGGAAAACATCTGGCAGCAAAATGTATCAGGAAAACATCAATTTGGTATTTATGAGCTCTTACCGGACTCGGTTACCATCTCTATGAAAAGGTATGTCTCGAAGTGTCAGTTGTTCTTCAAGATATCTCATCATAGAGTCGTTGTTACTGGCATTATCAAGTGTGATCATACCGATCTGAAATAAAATGTAAGTTGCAATGGTATACTAAGAGAAAACCCGTATTCACCCTCTCTGCAATACCATATTCATCCAATACTGCCAGGAAGTATTTTCCCATGTTCGCACCACTATGAGTTCCTTCAACATGCCGGAACGCAATGAGGCGTGATCTCATAACGAGATGCCCGGTGAGCTCGTCTCTGATCATATAATGTGCAGTGATAGCCATATAGCCCTTCAGTACCGAGTTTGACCACATATCAGAGGTGAACGAAATTCGGCCAAGTGAACGCTGAGAATATGTTGTCAGAAGTACTGTCCTTGAGGGTACGTAGTCAAGAAGTATACCTTTAGCTCGTGAGATGCCTTCTCAACCTCCTTCTTAAACTCGTTGATTATTAGTTCTGTTAAACGAGTCCGGTGTGGAATATCTGAATCCTCTAAGTCTACACCTATATACAGCAATAGGTCTCGAAGCTCTGGGCAATCAACCACATCAAAGGACTGTTCTCAAGGTTGGGTGAGAGCTCGTCATAGCATGATGGTCTTAACACACCTGATCATCAACCGTAATCCAGCGTACAAGCTTTTCACGGAATACTTGAATCGAAAATGGTTCGTGTTGACGCGACGCAAAACCTCGACTTTCTGGGTCTCTTGTGATATCCTCATACCCCTTCAGTTTGAGTGTTAGCACAGACTGGCGGTACATCGCCCAATGATTGGTCCGAAGATGATTGCGTATAGCTTGTGATTGACCCTCAGCATTTCTGATTGCGTACCACTGTTCCCCTCTATAGAATACTCAATGAGTTAGCACTCTTTAGCAGCAATGTTAGAGAGACAACGTACGTGCACAATCGACATGCTAAGTATTCACCTTCCGTAATTTTTGGCCTTTTTTGTCGAAGGTTATTATCCTCCGGTAGAGGCGCCACTGGCTTCTCTTTTGACGCAACTGGACGGACATGATACCAGACATCAGTAGCAACATGGTTGGAACCTCGCCCATCATGCTGAGTTTTGGACTGGAAAATCGAGTTGTTGAGTGCGGGATGAGAGCCAACAGACGGATTTGGGGATTCAGAGGTTGTAATTGGAATAGAGCCGACACCACAGACTCCTGCAGCAATAGCAGAAGTACCAGGTGCTGGACAAGATGTGGATGTTGGGGGAGCAGCAGATGCCGAATTCGGTGAAATATTCTCGTTTGGCTTTCGTCGTTTTGAATTTGAGTTTCCCTTGCCAGCTGTGCGGCCGCGTTTACGTGTATTACCACTCGTCGTACCTACAGGCGAAGCTGCTACTGCATTGAAATGACTCGGAGGGTTATTAAGTGGTTGGGAATGGGAGTAGGTATGTGGATAGAAAGCTCCTGCGGAAGGCCCTGGGTAGTGGACAGAAGGAGATGGCGGATACTGGGCTGGATATTGACGTAGGTGTTGAGGGAAGGGAGATAAGGGCTGAGGTATCACAGCTGGAGGTACAGCTGGCCAATAAAATGCTGGCTGACTCGGATTTTGTGGGTTCTGTTGAGGATCAAGAGGCTGGGATAAAGTAGGTGAATTAGCATGATTTGACAAGGAGAAAAAAGGGTTAGATGGTCGTGCTGGTGTCGTAGGGGTGTCCATGAGGAAAGAAACTGAACAAACAAAAAATCCCTCTCAAAACTGGGTCATTTATATGGGCGAAGGAGCAGCGGCAAAATAGTTTATTGAGGTAGTAAGGGGTACATTTCAAATATATGAGACAGTTGAGGACGTTGACCAAGCGGCTAGGGTTGGCGGCAGCGAGCACAACAGTGAGCAGAAGTAGTGGTTGAAGAAAGAACACGTCTCGTCGATGGAATCGATGTCACCGTAGTCACAGCCTGAATAGAAGTCGTGAGCTGTGACAGTCTCAAGAAGCCTCGCGGAGGACTTCCTTTTCAGGTTTGATGTACTTAGTAATTTGTAGAGGGTCATCTTGAGGTTACCTTGGATTTGCCGGTCTCGAGGTATCTCGAGGTCTAATTTATTTAAAAGTCCGACATCTCAACTCGACTTGACTCCCGAGATATCTCACCTTGCGGCAACACTAAGTGGAGTCCCAAGTCCCAACAATCCCTGATTGCTGTTGAAGCCATTCCGTCGTCGAAAACGACTTCGCCGACGGATGCCGCCACGTGCGTTGCTTCAGAATATGGTCCTAATTTCTATTCATACAGGCTACAAAAACTTGACTGTTTCAAAGAAAACGACATAACTCTCATGGCCTCCTACTCAGAAGCTCACCAACTCACGAACCTTGGTAACTATCCTCAGAATCCACCAAATTACGAGATGGACAGCGGATACAGCAGATATCCTACGGATAGCTTTACAAAGGATCCAAACGCTGGTGTTGTACCGACTTATCAAGATCCCCGAGTTATCATGCGCACGCCGAGCCCTACTCCGAGTGAGCAAGAAGCGCTGCAACCTGGAGCTCGCTTTTTGACCTTGGAATCGCAGAGTCCACGAAAGAAGATTCGTGAGTACACGTCTAAACCCCTTCCTACCATTTGCTCACGAAGCACTATAAACAGTTATTATCGGTATCCTTGTGATTGTCGTAGCTCTGGTCGTTCTTCTTGCCGTGTTTCATGAGCAAATAGTAAATGGTATACAGCCAGCAGCTGAGTGGCTTCGAGAGTATGTTTACGATCTTATCCTCTCTCCAATCATCAACTAACCTCAAGCATCACTAGTCAACCGGGAGGCTGGCTCGTTCCTGTTGCAATCTTATTCATAATGTCATTTCCTCCGGTCCGTTCTCTTTCTAAAATATCTGAATAAATTCTGATGGTAATCTGTACAGTTATTCGGCCACGAAATAATAGCTCTGCTTGTGGGTGTTGTATGGGGTCTAGGCATCGGATTCGGTATAGTCGCATTAGGTACAATTCTTGGCGAGCTTGCAAATTTCTAGTAGGTCATGAATCAGGCTTTGGACGTGCATTTGATACTCATACCTCCTTCAGCCTTTTCAAATATAGCTGTACCGCTCGAGGTAACAAGACAGAACAGAAGAGCATCAAATATGCTTGTCTCGCCAGAGTCATCCGTGAAGGTGGCTTCAAAGTCGCCGTCATCGTTCGGTATTCTCTTATCCCTGCACATTGTAAGTCTTTCCTTGGTTCTCATCTTGACTTACGACATAACTCATCGATGCAATCTACACAGTATCAACGGCAATTTTTTCAACGATAGGCATCAGCGTATGGGTATTCCTAGCAGCAGCTATTCTTGCTCTACCCAAACAGCTCGTGACGGTCTATCTCGGAACCATCTTCGAACAGTCTGCAGACGGTACATCCAGGTCGAACAGAACCGTCTCTATCATTGTTTCTGTTGTTGGAGGTATCATCACCTACCTCGCATTCAAGTATATCATTTCCTTGATGCATGCAGTAAAGCCAGAGGTTATCTATGAAAGGAGGAAGGCCAGGTGAGTTTGGTGCTTTTTCTGTTTCTGTCCAAAATTTCTTATATGGGTTTTATGGCCAAAACAGACTTGCAGCTTCGATTTCGAATACAAATCTTATGGCGGTGGAACCGTGACGGGTGTTCTTTACATGCAGTGTGACTACATTTGAAATCATAATAGGTAATCTAAACCTAATGAGTCTACTGGTTGTATAAGTACGAGTAAAGTCTTGTATACAAATGAGAGTCAAAAGATGTACTTCTCTTCAACCGCGGAAGATGGTTTGGATGAAACACCTCATCAATCCATTTCTTTTTCCTCCTTCCCACAAAGGCTTTATCCTCCTTCCAGAAAAACTCTGTAGGCAAGTACATCCTCTTCCCAGCCTGATCCGCACACCCATATATTGGCACATACGCGATGGAAGAAATTGGATCAGGAAGAAGAGCATCGAGTCGGTTGTGAGATGTGACATCGAGCAGTGTTGGAGGTCTACCATCACGAATGCGGAATGTGAAAGTGGGCTTGGATGGGTCCTTGGTAGACGGAGTAGACTCATTAGTCAGGGACTCTGGTCTTGGAATACTAGTATCATCTAATGAAAATCCGTTAAACAAAGATACCCTTGAGAAGTTGAAGTTCTACACACCAGGTATATTGTTTATAATATCCCACTCCTCCATATTATCGTCACTTCCAATATCGAAATCTACAAAGTCACAATTATGATTCGCAACTGAAGGGAGTAAAAGGCAACTGTGTGCACATACCCCGAACTTCCACAAAACGCTCCTCCGCAACAATTTCTAATGCAGGATGTCCATGTGCTTTGGCATAATCGGCAGTATACGCATCAAAACCTTGACTTTCATGGAACAGACGAACAGATTCATAATGATGCCACATCCATGTTGAAGTCCATACAAATCCCGACAATCTGGGCAATCCAATAAGTCTGCGCGTATCATTGTGCATCTTCACTACTCCAGATGGATCTAAAGACCAATACACTCTGGCATCATTAGCTTTTGGCCAATCAATCTCTGGTCGTGCGTCTGAGTCCTTTGTCATGAGCCGGATTGGTGTTATGAAGATAAAGGTGCTACTTGGACAGAGAGGACTTGTTGTAGCTAGACCATACCAACAGTCCAAGTCATCCTCTTCTCCTAAATGTATTTGAGTGCCAAATGCAGGCAAATCATGAAGACCTAGTGAATGCAGTGAGATTTGAATAGTAAATACATGTATGCACATAGAGCAAAGATGACAGCCATACAAAATTCTTCAAAAATCTTTCTAGACTCATAAAGATCGGCAGAAGTGACAGATATGTCAAGTCCTAGACTTCTGAAAAGTCTGTTGGCTTGCGAAAGCCATGAAAGACGACATGTCTCCCGCCAATTCTTCGGGCCTACACAGGATGAACTTGCAAAGAAACAGTGAATTTTATCCAAATGTCCATGTAACAAGGTAAACCTAATGGCAACTGTGTGAGTCTACTGATGCATTGTTTGAATAAATTATATGTTATAAGAATGATCCTCACCGTGTTAACTCGTGCACAACCTCAGACTTGATTTCATCACCACATGAGGCACTCCACTGGGATACCAAAAACTTGTTTTTTTCACCCCAAGTTTGGACATAGGCAACTTCTTGACCTTGATGCAGTACTGCTCCAATTCTTATCGGAAATTTTGGCAGCATGATAGTCTGATCAGGACCTAACATGTGAAAAAAGCGATGGTTGCATCTGGTTATATGTGAGAGGATTGTATTGTCCTGGTAAAAATTTAGAGGCATAGGATTCAGGCTCATGATGGAGGAGGAGGAGGAGGAGGAGGAGGATAACCGGCACTGGGTCCCACTCAGGAACGGCCGGGGCCCGCGCTACATACATCGCGTCACATGTATGCCACGGATGCTAGGCTCTAGCCCCAAATATTGTTGTGATCAGTGACACCAACCTTACTGTCTCGCAATACTCGATACTAGCACGAAGTCATACAGAGCTACATTGTTCGTTATGCTATATTCCTACAACGAGGTCTGCTGATACATGTCCGGTGTTGCTACCCAAACTCCAACAGAATAGGATTATCAAGCTATGTATATAAATCCCGGAAGAATGATTACTCAATCTACGAGGCATGCGTATCAGGGTAAAACCCGTTGATCTAAATGTGAATCAACAGAAATACTTCGCTTTAAACGTGGGATTTCCTGAGGAGAATAGACCTTCTCAACCCTTCTCTTCACCGTCAATTCTTCATCCCGCTTCCAGTAAAAGGTCTTACACTTGCATCCAATTTTCCGAGGAGCATAAATGTGATGATAGCTTGTGCAGGTTGGCATATAGTGTAAAGCAGAACCCATGCGTATACCCGGCTCAAGAATACTATGGACCCGTGAGCTAGGACGAAAGCTAAGATGCGAGGAGATACCACCGCAATGTGGGAGGTTGTGAATGTTGAAGTGATACTGTGGAATATGAGACAATACGGATTCTCGTGTCGGCAATGTAATTGACTTGCATTGAGTAGTCATAGCGAGATCTGAGTATGAACGAACTTCAGGCGCGAGTGCAAAACTAATGAGAAATGACTTTGCCATGCAAAGTACATACCTGAGAAATCTTTCGTGATATCTTCCCATTCTTCTTCCTCACTGTCATCGTCATCACTTTCAAAATCTGAACCTAACCATGCGATGAAAAATGATGAAAAATAGAAGAACAGATAGATACCCACTATTGATTTCCACAAAACGCTCCTCGGCGGTAACTTTCAAGATTGGGTACCCATGAGCTATTGCATAATCCGAAGTAAAGGGATCGAATCCTTTCATTTCTTGAAACCTACGAATGGATTCATAATGATACCACTCCCAAGTTCGAGAAAACATATAATCTTCTGGTTTAGGAAGACCAAGAAGTTTACAAGTGTCTTCCCTCAATCTTGTGAGTCCCGAAGGATGTAATGACCAGTAAACTCTATCCCCATCACTACCATTTGTTGGTCCCCATTCAACATATGCATCTCCTGTGTCCTTTTCCACAAGTCGGACCGGGAAGATAAAAAGATGAACAGTTGAGGGAGTAGCCAGATTAATTTGACGAGCACGAGCTAGACGGAAGTGTATCTCGAATGTCGGTAAATCCACAAGATCTACATTGCCATTCCAATTTCTTTATGAGTTGAAGGTAGGGGAAAAGTAAATAACTGGTAAAACACTTACGGTAATCACTGGGTCTATTAGCAGGATCAAGAACATCATATCCGAGGCTATTGAAGAGTTTATTCACTTGAGACAACCATGCTAGATCGCAGGTTTCTTTCCACCCATACAGAGCAGCATCAGATTCCGAGAATGGATGATGACACTCAACACTGAGATCTCTAACATGAACATTATTGTAACATACTCCACTTTGAAAAGTGAATCTAATTGGCCATAAGTTCATTTTACAATCCTCTCCGTGGAATAAGAACAGCTCACCTCTCTAATCCATTCACTAAAAAGGGTTTCAGCTGACATTGTTTATCATCCACCGACATCCGTACTTCCCACCGAGGAATCATAAACTTGTGTTGTCGATGATGAGGAATATACCCAACTTCTCGTCCATGATACAACACCGATCCAATTCTCACTGGAAGTGGTAAAGGATCTGGACTAGAAGTTGTTACACCAGAAATTAACATATGAAGAAAATTGTCACTGCATTCATTGAATCGTGAAAGGATGAAGTGATCCTCGTGCAGCTGTTTTAGTGGCCTGGGACTCATGATTGCAGACCTGGCTCTCTCCAAGTCAGGGTGCCCAGATGATGGGTAAATAGGCAGGCCATAGCGATCAGGTATTGCTAGAGGTCCAAAACAAATATGGCCCGTTTCAACCTGAATCCACAGGTGTTCATACTAACTTACGCAATCAATTTTAAGCCATTGTCTTTGAATGAAGAGGTACGGTACACTCACAAAACTTGGAATGAATATCTCAGGGTCATATAAACGTATTCTCTTGGAATCAATTTTCTAAGACGAAGTGTTAATCAGCCGTGGATCACTCATCCTTTGAGCTTACCATTCGTTGTTCCAAATAGCATAGCGCAAGTGCTGAATGAATGTTGCGATTCCAAACCTCTCGAATGGGAAGCATATCTGCACGTCCAAATTCAGCACTACTTCATTCAAAAAACTATCTCCCCATTTGAAACTCACGTTCATGAAAAATTAACGCTGGTAGCGCTAGATTACTCGCAAATAGTTGCGCGATGTTTACATGTCTGAAACCTTCAAACGTCAGTGACCAAGCAGAAGTAGTTCTATGTCAAGCTCGAATTCTGACCGACTCTTAGACAAACGTAGAAGGTCTTCTTTCCATGCCTAAATACCATACGGTTGAGCTGACGTTTTCCTGAGATACAACTAAGTGAAGAATATCTCACAAGATACTTGTCTCTCCCGGTATATTGTACGACATGAACGCGTGAAGGCATTCCCGGACCACTGATATTCGCATCACTTGATCTTTGTGAATACGTGAGTCTTGCTCTAGGTCCCGAGCGGATATTTACATCTCCATCTTCATTTCCGACTTCTACTTCTTGAGCTTCACGAAGGAGGCGTATATCTCCAATACGAACAGACCGAAACTTCACAAGGTGAGCAGTTATGAAGACGGACCCAGGGATATGCTAACGCACCTCTTTCAATATCGATTTTATTTCCCGAGACAAAACCCCTTGAACTAATTCACTGCTCCCTGCACCCGATCCGACCATGTCATCTTCACTGGTACCCTCATCTCCTCTTGAATAGATATTGACGATGTGATCACCACAGACATGCGTAAATTCGCCTCCTTGCACTGAAAATGTGGATGCATTGTTGAAAAAGCTCATTGGATTCTCGGGTGGTGGAGGTTGAGTGACAAGAAGGAATGAATTGTGATAAGATGCTGTGACCCCTGTGACAACAAATCGGCGCCATGCAGTCTCGAGGCTGTAGCGCGCGCTTAGTTCAACTGCCCTATAGTTCCGGGGTACTCAGACATCGTACATATTGTATATGCGCATCGTGATCAGGTTCTAGCAGAAGAATTCAAATATTGAAGCTCGAGCGCTACACATACATGAAACAAACTCTCCGCCGCGTCTACTCGAGGTCTGGGTCTGTGTCGAGCAATAACAAGCGCTACTTGAGTTATCAAGGGTTTCAGATAGATATATGGAGATGTGGATGTGGAAGCTAGTTTACTTGTCCTCCGCCTTCGAAAACCTGTGCCACTTCCTGCATGCATATCCCTTCTGCTCATCGTCAATGAAAACCTGGCGCGCTAAAGTACATGCTTACATCCATATCGCAACGACAGACCACTTCCACTCCCACTCCTTCCACCTTCGTCCCCCATCCGATTCATCCTTGTATGTGCGTCGCGTCCATCGAAACCATCCGCCAAGTCCTGAAAACCCCATCTACCACATGGCGCACACGTACAGTATGTCCCATATCCAAGCCGTTAGCTCGCATGCGCCACCGCACGAGGAAGGTTCGAATGATAGGAGATCTAGCAGCGACTAAAACTAAGACAGACGAAAGCAAGCACAAGGAGGCTTTACGCCAGACATGTACCTTCGCACGCACAGACCACATTCGTGACCACAACGGTAACAACGCCGAAGCTAGCCGCAGCCTTTGTGGTTTGAACTTTCGCAACGTTCAAGCTTCAGATCGTTCAAATCTCACTATGACTTCAGAATTCAACAACATAAATGGAGTCATTACCCGCGTCATTTCTTTTATCTCTCAACCCCCACCACTTGAATCTCGCCACGGTGTTTTTGAACCTGTCAACATTCTATCTCAGGTTGGCCCGGTCGTGCAGCCAAAAGGGAGTAAAGAGTCAAAATTACTATCTGAATTCCTGAAAAGAACGGGGGCGACAATCTCTATCAACTAAAGGATGGTATATACTGATGGTCACCTCGACTCTGACTCAGGCTCATGGCCTGCACACATATCATGGAAATCGATTTAAGATTACGGGTGCAGGGTGAGTTATCATTCACCGCGACTCTACCTAGTCACGCATATGTATACTCAATGTATTCGTATCTTTGGTGGTACCAGAACTTGAACTCGAGAGCTTCACAACGCAATCCGATCGCGAGGACCGACTCGGAGCTGCCCAAGTTTCGGATAAATTCATGGATTTCGCGGAAACGTCTCATTCGATTCGACTCGTCTCGGCTCTTCAGTACATCTAACTTGTACCACCACTCTATCTCGTTCAAACTAATTCAGGAAGCACATGCCGTCCCCCAGCGGCGTTGCTTGAGTCGTAGTTCTTCGAACATTTAACCTACGGCTGCGCACGGCGACACTGGTGAGTTAACTTCAAACACGAGCCAATTTGCAGCGTAACAAGACTTCCCCCCAGTCATCATAATCCCAAGCCAGCAACTCCGAGTCTATCAAACGATACTAGACTCAGACCTAAACTCTCCGCCCCCGAAGCCACGCCATTCCTCATCCTCTCGCAGTCTGACGTTGTCATTGTGTTACTATATGCAGCGTTTATCGTGACTTGATTCAAACTCTGATTGACATCGGTCCTACTATTCAAGTGGCGAGGGGCATGTAAGGTGAAGTCAACACAAATAACATTCAAACATTGGTACGAATTGAGCTTCACAATAAGCTCTTGCTAATAGTACAAAAACGTCAAAATCACTAACAATAGCAAACTTTTTAGGGGTTTTCATAGATGTCAGAGATGCAGTTTCGGATCCAGCACATAAAATCAAAATTTCTCGCCCGCCGACGCGCCATCACCCTCACACCATATCTGTTACCATGCATCGTTTCCCTTCAACTAACCTCGTCAAGTCTCAAGCATGGTGGTGGTGGTGCTTGTGACGGTGCTTGTCGTCGACCTCGTCGGCTTCATCAGCACGAGGGTGGTGGTGGTGCTTGTGACGGTGCTTATCGTCGACTTCCTCAGCGCGAGCATGGTGGTGGTGCTTGTGGTGGTGCTTCTCATCTACAGCATTAGTATTGTTAGCAAGATGATAATTGTCTTTCTGGAGATGAAAGTCTCTTACCAGCTTCATCAGCCTCATCAGCACGTGCGTGGTGGTGGTGCTTGTGACGGTGCTTGTCGTCGATCTCATCAGCTTCGTCAGCACGAGGGTGGTGGTGGTGTTTGTGGCGGTGCTTGTCGTCTACCTCGTCGGCTTCATCAGCACGAGGGTGGTGGTGGTGCTTGTGACGGTGCTTRTCGTCGACYTCATCGGCACGRKCATGGTGGTGGTGCTTGTGGCGATGTTTCTCGTCTACACCGCCAGCATTGTTAGCAGGAAAATGATTGTCTTCATAAAGTTCTCTTACCAGCATCGTCAACCTCGTCGGCGCGAGGGTGGTGATGATGCTTGTGGCGATGCTTRTCGTCGACCTCRTCMGCTTCGTCAGCACGAGCGTGGTGGTGGTGCTTGTGGTGGTGCTTTTCTTCTGCATCGTCGACTTCATCAGYRCGAGCATGGTGGTGGTGCYTGTGGCGAYGTTTCTCGTCTACATTGTCAGCRATGTTAGCAAGMGAATAATCGTCTTTCTAAAGTCCTCTTACCAGCATCGTCAACCTCGTCGGCGCGAGGGTGGTGATGATGCTTGTGGCGATGCTTGTCGTCGATCTCGACAGCTTCGTCAGCACGAGCGTGGTGGTGGTGCTTGTGGTGGTGCTTTTCTTCCGCATCGTCGACYTCATCAGCGCGAGCATGGTGATGRTGCTTGTGACGATGCTTCTCATCTACATCGTCAGTATTGTTAGCGGGAAGATACTAATCGTCTTTTTTCAATGTCCCTTACCGGCCTCGCCCACCTCGTCGGTGCGCGGGTGGTGATGCTTGTGGCGGTGCCTCTCCTCGGCGTCGACTACTTCCTCGCTGCGAGGATGATGGTGCTTAGGGAATGGAAGCCTATGAATGTCTTCCACGGCACCGTCCGTGTCAGCAGGAGCCTGTAAAGAAGGGAAAGAGGTGAGTAACGATTTGCAATGGCTGCAGTCACACAAACCCTGACGACATTGCCAATGCTCAGGCCGTAGACCGTAGTCGCCAGCGCCAGCAAGGACAAAGTTTGAGCAGCAGAGAATCGCATTTTGAGATGACAGGTAAGTCAACTTAGCACACAGGAGCTTGAGCAAGTGTTTGCTGGGGGACAGGAGCAAGTAACGTTGACCTTTTATCCTCGAGCTGGATATTGCGAGGAGAAAAAGGTGGATATATGCGGACTTTCAATCTTTAGGTGAGGAGCCCCCGTTTGTATAATACAGAGCTAATAGAACTAATTTTGAACGTTCCATGGGCACCTGGTACAACATAAATGCTATGATCATCCGCGTTGGATCCGTACGATGAGTTCGTACGTGAAGCGACGCCATCTTGTGGGATCTTTTTCTCATCTTCTTCTTGGGCTTGAGCCCAGCTCGAGCGAAATATTCACCTTTTTTCGATTCATTCGATTCTAGGTGTAGTCAACCCCGCACCTCCTGACCATCCTCAGGTTAATTTTACACAAGGAGGTATGAAAATTGTATGGCACGTTCGGCGAAAGAATGACTTTGTGACGTTGTGAGTACATGTACAATCAACTTCCTGCGAGATTATTCTGAGCTTTCGTGCAATTGCGTTATTAAGTTGCCATTCCTATTGGAATTCGACATTTCTAGACAGTATTCTTCCTGCATCACGCTGAATGCTCGGCTCCTACAAGTGTCTGTTCATTTGGGTTGACGGTCATCTGCAAAATTTCGATTTTTTTCCCTCAATAGCCACCGAAGATTTACGCTGCACCTCCGCAGTTAGCTGCATGATTCAATGCGACGATGGTTTTGCAACTCAGGGGCTATTTCTCCGTGTGTTGGTTTGCGCCAAATGCCGCTGTGGCAATCGGGGTATTGAACGGGCAACTCCTCGCATCACAAAATTCCTGGGTACCCTGACCCCCAATAGAACTCGCGGAAGAAGGTGTGCGGTTCTGTCTCGATCCCGCCGGTTGACTCGTACCTGTGTTGTTTAGTTCGAATTCAGTTCTTCGTGCCTTGCTTTATAACCGGGGTGCAGTCTATATATCACTGGGGAGTTTCGGGTCTTTCACATACCGGCGTAGCCTCTAACGTTACTAACTTGCTGTCTTTTTTCCACCCCTCCCAATCACGGTTAAGTTTGGACTTTCGTAGGCATCAACATTAATTCATGTTTTGCCTCACGGCACTTCCTTGAGGTTCTCCGGCTCTTGGTCGGGCCAACCCAAATTACACACGTTTGAAATAGGGTTTTTAAACCGTGCGTTTTGTTTACGAGAGAAGTAATGAACATTGGTGATGTCTGTTACTTGTTACTCACAGTGAACTCTCCGTGTGTAGTCAGTGGTATTGAAGCGGAAATACTGGGATTCAGATGACCAGTCTTGGCGTCTTGTACTCAGTAACTGACCAACTCGATGACAAGCGGAAGGGTGGTATGATACTTTTATTATAAACCTCGTCCAGATGTTCTTACCTTGAGACCGGGATCATTGATTTTGAAGTGGTATTTGTTACTATGCTTCCTAAGAATAGAACAACATCTTTTTTTGCCGTTTGCTGCGCGATGTATTATTAGAAGTGTCTAAGTACGGTACCCATTCGAATGGCGCCACATGATGAAAGAGTGGTCTCTCCAGCGTAATTTCCTCGGGGCTTGTCACTATGTCGATGGGTTCTGGTTTGTATGTAGACTACTGGAAGGTGGGGTACGATGAGGAGCGAGTAGCTCCGAGGATACTCTGAGGTCCGCTAAGTATGCAGAAGCGCAAGCCTCGACATCAAAACGCAAGCTTGGAGTGTGCAATTGAAGAATCACACAAACGAGAATTGAGCTGACAGCTCTAGAAGCGGCATTAGAATGGACAACTAGCGAAACACCAGTTATTGTACATCTCCATACGATTCTTTAGCGACCCAGCAAACACCATCGTTGACCCCAACCCATGTCAATATCTCTGTCGAGACTCTCCTCGCCTACTCTCCGACCCATCCGAATCCGCCTTAGGCTGGTAGGGAAATCTCCCCATCCAATGCCTTGCAATCTCCTCCCTCGTCGCAAACCACACCCCCTCCTTCTTCTTCACATGCTCAATGAACTTGCGCAGTCCAGCGATACGTCCAGGTCGACCAACGATTCTGCAGTGGAGGCCGATAGAGAGCATCTTCGGGTGGCCTTTGAGACCTTCGGCGTAAAGCTCGTCGAAGGAGGCGATGAGGTAGGAGGCGAAGTCGTCTGGGGTTATGAAGGCTTGGTATCCTGCGTTCTGAAGAAGAGAAATTAATGGAATTTTGAGAGATTTGGTGGTGACGTTGGAAGTACCTTGTAGTCATTGGTGTCGAGGGCGTACTGTACCCAGGAAGAGTTAGTTTCATATAACTTAAGGGCTGGTTATGGAACCGACAGGAATCATCAACAATCCTTCATCCTTTGTTCCTCCGGGATACGGAATCCTACGTATGAGATACGAGTCATCAGGAGGTTGTATCAAAGATTCAGGAAAGAAGCATACCAGTGAGGTAAATCGTCGCTGTAATCATCGCTGTACCACAACAAAGGAATTCCCTCCTCTTTATATACCTGTGCAACTAGCGCGCGCGACCTTACATCCGCCTTCGTAGCTACCATCCCATAATACCAGCCACGGGGAGGTTTACCTGACGGTGCCGCCGTTTTTATGGCTAATGAACAATTCATTCAGGTCAGATATTCGACTAAAAACTAGAATTTTCAACGTGACGTACCTCGTATAGTCTTCCTGACATTCTCCATTTCTTCTTCGACCGTCCACTGGCTACGATCCACCCATCTCCATCCATGACTACCTATTTCATGGCCACCCTCCTCCAGCGCAACGGCAACGTCGGGGTTTAGCTCGAGAGCTCGGCCTACGGCGTAGGACGTGCATCGGATGTTGTGTTCTTCGAAGAGACGGAGGATGCGCCATACACCTGCTCGCGAGCCGTACTTTGTAGGAAGGAGAAAATATGAGGATAGGGCTGTAAGTGTTAGAGAAGGTAGACGTACTTCGTATAATGATTCCATATTTACGTCTCTTTGCCCTACCATAGGCGTCAAACCAGGACCTAACTAATCCGATATTCAGACATTCAGATATTTGGATATTTACTCTGTATAGAAACTCACCTCACTACCTATGACCTCCGTAACATTATCTCCGTTAACAGGCGTCACTTCCGACCCTTCCTCGTAATTCAACACGAGACTAATAGCAATCTTCGCTCTGCCAGGCCACTGAGGGTCGGGCGCGTCTCTCCCGTAGCCTTTGAGATCTCGTGGTCCGTATTTTGTGCTATTGAGGGACATTACGAGCGAGATTTGTACTTTGAGAGGATAAAGGGAGAAGATAGAGGAAGAGTATGAGGAAGAGATAAGTAGATATGGAAGAAGCCATGGTTTACTGGTCGTGGAAGACAGAAAACAAAATAAGCTGCGATTCGGCGTCGGGCGCGGTCCGTTTGAATTCCTTGGCGGTTCGGCTCGGCTCGGTCGGGATCGTGTGACACTGTCACGGAGGGAGTCGGTTCGGATTTTACGGCCGAAAGTACTTATGTAAGTTTCTGTCCATGACTCCGACTCGTTCAGCTGTCTACACTTAATCATCGTCAGTTCCTTGTAGGCTGAGGAGAAGACTCATGGTAAGTACACACTCGTTCTCTGACGTCCACAAGCGCTCTCAGATATCTACCCATGCAGCTGATAGACATTTGACGTCGGTTCTCATTTTTCCAGAACGACACGATGCGCGGTGAATACGAGTCCAAGTCGTCTCTGGTGAGGATTATGGATCCTCAGTGTCTGTGTCTGTCGACGTCCTCATTAACTATGATGCTGGTGGTGATCATGGAAGCAAGTGACCGGAGAGTTGTGGTCCGAGTGAGCCTGGGGCCAGGCTGTGAGTTCCAGCGCTCGAGTTCCGTCGTATTGGAGGAGAAGGCTTAGAAAGGGGTTATAGACACGCATTTTAGACGAGTGAGGTAAGAAGAAGATTAGAGTTTCGTATTGGCTGACCTTCAGGTGAGTGGTTTCGTCCCTATGTCACTTTTTACGCCTTTTGGTTCTGATGACTCGTATCTGGGTTGTAGGATGATGGGGACGGATCTTCAAGTTGAAGTTTCAGTGCCTAGTCAGATGTCCTGCCTTATTGTTTCCATCTGGATACTGCGTGCCTTCGGCTTCGTCTTGGATGCGTGTCTTTGGCCTTGAACACCAGGAATGCGTAATCCGTCTTGCCTTTTCTCCATTCTAATGAGAGTAGATGGTTTAGGACCTAAGATTGACATTGAAGGTCTAGGCATACACGCGTCACGGTCGAGGATGCGCGTTTTCGACTCGAGTCAGTGAGGTTCCGAGGAGGAGAGACAGGGTCGGTGATGACTATTCTGCATTTGATCGACCTACAAGACAGAAGTGCGTAATTCGTCTCTAGATGACCTTCAGTTTTAGGCTGATAAGACGCCTGTCTAGAAGCGATGTTTCGATGTTCTGATGGTGATGCATACAGGATGATTCTCATGCCAGGCATCATGATCATTCGTCGACGTAGACAGGCTACCTCTATTCAGGACTGGGACATCTGATTCAGGGTGTATCTACGTGCCCAACTCTGACTCGCAAGTCGACGGCATCTCCCCCGTCGAGCAGTTGAGGAAATCACTTCGTCAATTGCGTAAAGAAGTTCTCGAGTATACGAGATATTGATTATTATAGGTGGCGTCATTTGTTGTTGCATTCAGATATGTAGGCATTGAATTCGACATCTAAATTTTTGTTGAAGGTGGGCTTGTGCCTGGATGCTCTACGTCGCGTTACTCCGAGCAATTCGTGGCCTCTTTTCGGCAGGGCGTACATCGACTCTAGGTCACTATCGATGGCTGTGCGAGTGTCTGCGTATTAGAATGAGGTCTAGATCGCCTCGTGCAGAGACCCAGATAGAACCAGGAATAAGCACTGCGAATACGCTCGTGTGTTCGCGTTGTGCGAGGACCCTCAGTTGGAAGGACAAACTCCAATGAAAAGATAGAAGTTTTATAGACCGTCAGTGATATATCCGACATCATAAGAAAGGCCCGCTCGTCTAACAAGCTTTCTACTTAATTTGCGAAGCGAAGCGATAACGAGCAAGCAATAGAACATCGAGCACTATAGTACTAAACTTTGGTTGTTGTCAGTTGGACAAGTAGTCGATATGGCGATGGAATGGAAACCAGCGGGTGTGTCACTGACTTGTGGCTTGCTTGTGGCGTTGCCCGCTGCGAGTGTAAAGCACGTGCTCGACGAAAAAGGAGATTGAATAACCGAAAAAGGCAGGCTGGACGGTATCCCTCCAATCTCACATGTTTTTGATCCCCAGGTATATAAACCATCGAGCTCAATTTTTGTACCCCAATTCCCTCTTTCTTTCCTTCCACCACCATCTTCGGTCACCTTTCCTGCGTCCGCCGCCGTTTCTTGCCATGTTCTCCGTCGCTATCCTTCGCAGCCTCGCCATCGCCCTCATCCTTGGTATCTTTGTTTACGCCATTTTCCGCGCCATCCACAACCTCTTCTTGTCTCCTCTCAGCGCAATCCCCGGCCCTTGGTACGCCGCCGTATCAGATTTTTGGCTTACAACCCACGTTGTACGACTCGAGCAATGTAAAGTCATTCACTCGCTCTTCGAAAAATATGGTCCTGTTGTTCGCGTCGGTCCTAACAAGGTCGTCTTCGACGATCTCTACACCACGCGAAGCGTCTACTCCATTCACAAATTCGATAAAAGCGACTACTATAAAAGCCTTCTTACGTGTGTATGTCATCCTCCCTAGCCTTCACGCGCTGACATCTGTTTGTACCTTTTAGGAACGAGAACAACCACGCGTATGTATTTTTGCTTCCTATATGCGCTCCCGCTATACTGATTATGCATAGCATGACCACCCTTGAACACGCTCCGCATTCGATGCGCCGAAAGGGATACGCACCTCATTACATTCCAGCTAATCTCGCCCAGTTCCAGCCTGAGATGCATGAGCCTACGCTTGAGCTTGTAAAAGTCCGTCTACCTTACTTTATTGGGTCCTCGATGATTGACTCCTGGCCTCCATAGAGCCTCGAAAACATCGCCGGAAAAAAGTCTTTGGAGTGCCTATCCCTTTTCCGTAATCTCATGATCGATGTTATTGTTTCTACCTCCTTTGGTTACCGTCTTGGCGCTGTCGGTAAATGTTTTGCGGACGCCGAAGATCCTCTTTCTACTGCCATTAGCGACTTCCCCAAGCGCGGCATTCTCGTAAGTACCGTATTCTTCTAGGCTGTGCTTACATTAAACAATTTACTTTTGGTTAGAGGAGTGTAATTCCCACTTGGGCGTGGAATCTTATCTGCCGTATTCCTAATGCTCGTTGGCGCAAGATGTGTGATTCGGATAAGATCATGGCTGAGGTTCGTTACTTCTGGTCTCGTCAGGATTGATACTGAAACCAAGTTCCACAGTTCGTTAGTGAGCGTGTATATCAAACCCGCGCTCAGATGAACTCCGGTAAGTTCGAAGAGTCTGAAAGAACTCCTTTACTTCACCGGCTTTTGAAATACCGTTACTCGTCCACTGGTCAATTTATGCCCGACAACGATATCATCTCCGAGTCGATGGGTCACATGTAAGCCACTGACCTTCAATCTACTAACGTACTGACCACTGTTTCCGCCTCAGGATCGCGGGAGCTGACACCACCTCTACTTCGCTGGCGTACTTTCTATGGGAGCTTAGCCGTCGCCCTGACATTGTCAAAAAGCTTCAAGCTGAACTGGACGATGCTATGCCCGATGCCCAAGTCATTCCGGATATCTCTCTGTTGCAAGAACTCCCCTACCTTAATGCATTTATCAAAGAAGGTTTGTACCATTCTTCGCATCTTCCTGTTGACCATCTTTTGACATGAACGTCCAAGGTTTGAGAATATATTCTGCCGTTCCTAGCGCTCTCGAGCGTGTCGTCCCAGCTTCACCCTCTAAAACTGGTGCTGCCAACGAATGCTTTGACCTCATGGGCTTCGAGCTTCCCCCTGGTACCATTGTCGCCACTCAAGCTTGGTCGATGCATCGTAACTCTGCCGTTTTTCCATCTCCGGATTCATTCATGCCTGAACGATGGTTCCATTCTGACAAGCCTGGTTCGGCGGAGAGGCTGGCTCGAATGGTTCAACACCTTATGCCCTTCGGCACTGGCTCTAGGGTCTGTGGCGGACAGAACCTGGCGCAAATCATGATGAAGGTGGTGATAGCCTCTGTGGTGAGGAACTTCGACGTTTCTGCTCCGGCCGAGACGAACGAGAAAAGTATGGAAATCAAAGATAGTTTTGTATGTATTCACCTTATTGAACCTTTTGCTTCCTGCTCACGATATACCTATCTCTAGGTCATCTTCCCCTCCGCTATGGAGTGCAAACTTGTTTTTAACCCACGTACATTGTGAACGGGCAACCTTCATTCCATTTTTGCCGAATGTGTTGTACATTGTCACGCCTCCACTTTACCGCCGCCATCAACATCTTTCATTAGTCCGCTTTCGTGCTCACGCTTTCTATCGCTTTCTATCGCTTTCCTTCTGCTATCCCTACTGCTTTCGACCTTCGTTTCGTTCAACTTCAACCCAACATGTTATCGCGATCTTAATGTTTTCTGCGCCCGATACCTCTTCCGATTTTCATTCGATACCAAACAATATTTTCTGTGCTTCTATTCCAGATCCATAGCGGTGTGCGTCGGTGAAGGCGACTCGTCGACTGTCTCCATTCTATTCCGCTATCTTGCCTTGGGACTCGTTACCTCATATGCGCCACTTTACGATATACCCACCTGACGCTCTTCTTTATCCATACACGAGGCAGCGCCAGTAATTCTCGAAGGCTATCCTCACGTAATTCCGCCCTTCAGGTAATTATTCAACATTTTCGGGATCGACACTACCGTGACGTTGGTTCTTTCTTTCTCCGTCGTTGGTTTTGTATATCAGCGAGTTATCCCCCCGGTTCTTTCTCTGGGCTTGTGTTCCTTTTGGTTCATGTTGCTCCTGTCGTTCCTTCCCTTCTTGATTGACTTCTTTATTTTGGATTCAAGAACACGCTTATAGCGATCCCGGAGTTGTTCTGTACTTACATTATGTATCATATTTGTCAGGTATCTTCAAAATATTGACTGTATTCGGACAAGGAACGAATGTGGTATAGAAGAGATGATCGCCAGTGTCAGAGAAAGGGCGAGTTGCGCAGAAAGATATGTACGTCCATTCGTGTATCGACGTCAGTAGATTCGGGTATTTATAGTTGTCCGAAGGAAAATAGCTGTTGCGCTTTTGGTGCTGCGACTCAAGAGCTCGAGAGAGTGAGGTAACTCTGGTGGTATCGTTCGAACTTGCTCAGATCGTCAGAGCATGATTCGAGATTTGAACACGAGTTGCTCACATCATAATGGTGCAGCATATGCTGAAAGTTGAAGACTGAAACTCAAGTTCTGATACTCAGGAGGTGATATCATGGGTCTCGAAATGTGTTTAAGTCTGTACGAAACGGCTGGAGATCAGTTTCATCGGGGACCGCCGTCTCGGTCAGAAACGTGGTATGTTACTCACCTTCCTTTATATAAGGGGACTGTTGAGGAAGTAAGGCGGCCGCAAGGTATGTCAAAATATGAACTTTGATTGGTGGTAGGTCGGGTATAAGCATGATCGGTGAGGATAGTGTGGCGGGATCAAGTACTGAGGGTAAGTACTGTGGAGGGAAAGGTCGGTGGGGGAGGGAAGGAAGAATGTCAATTCGAGTTATGTATTTGAATCCACGCCCATCTTATGTTATATATGTAACACCCTCACAAGACGTCCATGCTCCGCGTTTTGTTAATTTCCCATTTCATTTTCTCGTCCCGAGAAGTCACCCCTCGGTGGTTCTTCTGTCACGAATTGCCAACCCCAACCCGCGCATCCGAGCCCTCATCTCTGCCTCATTGTACTTTTTTCCACCACTTTCCACATGCGAAAGTTGTGACTGATATGGATAGGATCATTTGAGCGTCCTTTTTGGACTTGTTACATAGCTTCGAATCGATGGAATATACATACTTACTGGAAATGAATCTGTTGAATTCAGTCGATCATTCATTTATGCATGAAAGGATTCGGGGTGCCACCTGCTGGATGGATTGATTGATCATGATGATGATTTAGTGAATTGTGTGGATTTTCTTTTTCAGCTTGTTGCGTGCGGCTCACCAGAGGCGAGGCCTCGCGAAGGGGATGACACAGGGTTTGGCCATTAAACTGTTTAAGGAGGGAAGGCTTATAACGTCATGGGGCTGGTCATGCTTGGGCGAGCGGAGGATGAAATTTTGTACATACATTCTATGCATTCGTAAGTCTTTAGCCTTGGCTTGACGGTTGCGAGCGAATTGACAGTTCCGACGGTTTATAGGTCTACCGGTTTTCTTTGTTGTATGTACGTGGGGGGTGGGGGCTCCTGCGCTGAGTTTGTATAAAGTTCGAATTTGCATTAAACCGATATAAATAGACAGATTTTTTCGGGGGTGTGTGCTCTTTCCAATGTTCGGAAGGTATGACCAGAGATGTCGACTCTAAAATGGTATGTACCTGTCGTAAGTGATTCAGTACAAGATCAGCTGGAGTCCCGAGCTGACAACGGACTTGTAATGCCTGCCCGTCTAAATACATAGGTTACTGACTTTAGATGTTCTTGACACGACATTCAATTCGGGTTCTTTCCCCCTGTGCGGGATGACTCACGGTATTTTGCCATTTGTTTGCGAGTTCATGTTCAAGACATAAGTCAAGTTGAAAGGTGAATGACATTAAGTATTTCTGGACCCTTCCCAAGTAGCATTCTTTAGATGAGAGTGAACACGTTTGTCCTTGAGAGATAAATTCAGGTTTCTCCGCTGCTTATTAAATAGATGGAGCTTCAAATTAGAACCACAAACATGAAAGACATGACGTACCGTCGTTACCACAATACATTCGAACATGTGAAGTAGGAGGTTCGATGGGGAGGTACCTGGCCATAGTTAGTCTCCTCGAGGCGGCATGATGAAAGGACTTGAAGAAGAGGAGGCCTCGACTTCCTGCGGCCGAAATACCGAGCTCACCTGATAAGTCACGTGTATTCCTCACGTAATACAACATGTTGTGGCGTGAAAACTTTGCACGGCTGGGCATTCGCTTCTGATTCGCTCCCTCTCAGCGCTCTTGCAATGCTCAAGAATACTTATGCATATGTGTGTTAACGTTCCATCAAAATGACGAGCACTTCAAAAATTATACCAAGAAAAGTATCTATGAAGCTCCATTCGAAAGCGGAAAAGGAGAGGAGAAACAAAAACAAGTATCTTTTTCCTGGACGGCCCATGTGGTCCGCAATCACTACTAGAATCAGCTGCGAAGAATAAGGGGGTTTGGTCACCATTAGCGCCAACCTCGAGGCTATCTCACCATCTTTCCTGGCTGCCACTTTGACCGATGGCGAAAGCCCTCTTTTTGGCTTTTTTCTTAGCTTTCAGTCGATTATGGCAGTGGGGTGCCAATGCAATCTATACGCCTGTGCGCGAGTATTCTGGGTCGGATTTCTTTGTTGACTGGGACTATATGGGTGCGATAGATAATACAACTTGGGGTGCGTTTTTCCAGTAGTCGATCATGGTACTGTTTGACTAACAAGAGTCTAGGAAATGTCACCTACGTGGACCGGAATACTGGCATCACCCAGGGACTCACATATGTCGATACGGGCAGTGGGAATGCGATCATCAGAGTGGACAACACTACAAATATTCCTGCTGCACCTCTCGTACACAGAAACTCGGTGCGTTGTAATGTGTTTCGGCCCTTTTCGCAGTTTGGAATTTTCATCATGTCCTATGACTTTTATAATGTATTATAGGTCAAAATAACCTCCAAGGACTCCTACCCAATCGGCAGTCTCATTGTCATAGATGCCGTACATATACCTTATGGTTGCTCCGTATGTTCTTCTAGTTGCTTTACAAGATACAGCCCGAGTACTAAATTCTTTCGGTCTTCTTTAGGTATGGCCATCGTTTTGGACTCTCGGCACAGGTTTCGAATGGCCTCATGCAGGGGAAATTGACATCATCGAAGGAATCAACCTTTTGAGTCAGAACCAGATGGCTCTCCACACCGACCCAGGGTGCTTCCTCGCCTCCAATACCGTCCAAAGCGGTAGAACGCTCGAGACGGATTGTTCGACGGGCCAGGGATGTTTGGTGCAGGAAACTAAACAGAATAGCTTTGGAAGCGGGTTTGCGCAGGCTGGGGGAGGCGTTTTTGCTATGCAGCTCGATGTCGCTGGAATATTCATATGGTTTTGGCCGGTATGTGTGATATCTTATCTGCAGGAGACTTCATGTGGCTCATTTTCTTTTACGCTATGGTCAGCGGTCGAATCTTCCGTCATCTGTATTCCATGCAACTGCAAGCTCCGAGATGGATTTGTCCGACTGGGGCGAGCCTACTGCCGCCTACCCTGCTAGTGGTTGTAATATTACGAAGTATTTCCAGCCTCAGCAGCTGGTGATCGATATAACGCTTTGCGGTGTTTGGTATGTCATGCCACAGTCATTTCATCTGCGTTCTGGTGCTAACAATGGTTCTGCTTGAATCTGGGTAGGGCGGGCGTGCCTAACATATACGCCTCAACATGTCCAGGCCAATGTGTATGCCATCCAGCCCATGAATACATCTCGAAGATGATGCTAACTAGAACCCTTTTTTCCTCTGCTCCATTTGCTTTCGCCCTTTCACGCTACCACGATATATTTGAAATCGCATGACATAGATCTCCAACGTCATAGGTAGTGGGAATCCTGTATACAACACTGCGTACTGGGAGATATCCTACATTCGGACATACCTCGCTTCAGCCGGTAATACGACGACGGCGTCTGCGGTTGCAAGTACTACGACCGCGACGGTCCTCAACAGCGCATCTGAAGTGGCGCAGTCGGCAACTTTGACCGGGTCGTCATCAAGAGCAACGACCTCTCCAGCTTCCAACTCCGGTCGACGTAATATACCTGTCTCAAGTGCAGACATGACGAAGTTTAGTGCGCTTGGAGTGATAGTAATGCTCGTTACTTGGATCTCGTTTAGAGTTTAACGATTAGCGCTACCCGATGGACCCGGTTATGCAAATGTACGGAGTTACGATCTGCTGATTATAGAACGCTATTATCTTCTGATTCTTCATCGTTATCACTGATACCAAACTTACGTGCGTTACATCAGTAACAGCGATTGCAGGGCAGGTCCGTTTTGACAAGCCTATGGGTACACGGCCAGACGTTCAGATAGACAATGTTTGCTGACGCATGCGCCGGACCGCGCACATAAATGAAATTGCACCTCGGTTCAACTTTTTGAAGCCTTGCCTGATCGCTCGTAGTTTATGTCTCACCTCAATGAAATTTCAAACGTAGTCTGAGGGCCAACTGATTTTACACTGGGGCTCATTCAGCTTTCTCCAGTTCCCTCCCTGAGATTCTCATGCCGAAAGCGAAATACACCAGTGACGTAAAGCCCTCGAACTTGGATGAACGTGGTAAGTCCCACGCAACGGCGTTGAAAGCCTCGAGGCTCGCTCTTTCTCTGGCGTACATGTCGTTCCCAATTACCATCTCTTTAACGTCTTTTGTATCTCCCAGTGTGGCGCCTTGAGCTGAAAGATGGGCACTGGGTCGCTTTCTGCATTCCTTGCCATGATACCGCTGGCCGTGACCCCTACAACTGCCAACAACATGAGAAGACTGAAAAGCGTCAAAAACACGAACGGCAACGTCAACGACGCCCGCAGCCAGAGCCGCAATCAACGAGTGGCAGCAGTGGAAGTCGTTTTTATGATTCAGTGAATTCTGCTGAGGCTCCACAAGTATCATCTGGTGTTCCTGTAGCCTCTGTTGCTGATCTAGCAGCAACACGGCTATTACAAGCCTTTCTTCCACCAGATGTACATCGAGAACCATTACCTTCGCTCACAGACCTGCCTGATATTGATATGCAGGTGGATCCCTCGTCGTCTTTGCTGGATTGGGAGGAACTTGCTCGGGATGGCACTCAGCTAGGTGGTTCACGGGAAGAGGAGGCTATAAGTTCGCTCATGCAAGCAATGCTCAACATTTACGAGTTTGGACCTGATAACATCAATTCCGAGGAAGAAATACAAGAAGAAGATGAGGTAACACCGCCCTCGGATACAGAGATTGACCAAGGTTTGCAGCTTCCTCTCATTTCCGTGGATTCTTTTAACGATGAGCATGAATTATAGGTGAAGATGTATTCGACGGACTCACAGCGAAGCGTGCGCGCATGAATGATTCCGAGAAGTCAATGGAATGGTTCCCTTGGCATGACCGAACGGTAAGTTGTACCTGAGTCCAGACATTCCTTCATCTCACTTTGAGTTTTCCAAAATAGACTTGCACAATCGATATTCTTATGCACCTTCCGCGCTCTGTATTTTCTGCTCGGCAACTAGATCTATTTTTGTGGCTTCTTAGAGTCAACGGTGTCCGCGACGTTCCTTCATTAAAATCAGTGAAACGATTGAATGCGCGACTGCAAACATTGTATGGGATACAGACTTTCAAGTACAAAGGGGCTTTCGGACATGTATACTATGTCAATAGCCTTGCTGACATTATTTCTCGGGTACGATTTACTACCTTTCTCATTCCCCCAAAGCTGAAACGACAATATAGGAGATGAATAATCCGAAAGTCCGGCCACATCTTTCTTTCTACCCTGAAGACAGCGGTGAAGATTTATCTGAGGCACGACAGGCAGCACATTGGCTAGATGAGGTCCCAGATGAGGAGTTAGGTCCAATGGTGCGCTTTGGAAAAAGTCATGCATACAAGGACTACTATATCTTTGAGCCTGCATTGCTTCGAGATGGCTCAGTCTGCATGCCCCATCGATGGTTGACCCGGAAGGGTCGAATGCTTGGCCGGTGCTGGAGAATGCATGAAGTAGTACGAGAGGATGGCCGATGCTCGTGGAGAGTGCATAAAGACCAGGAGCTTGAAGTTGATGAAGATAGCTTTCTCAAACCATTTCCCGATCTCGCTTGCGATGTTGGCTTGCACACTTTCACTGATGTGAGCAAGATTGAAGGTAAGTGTATTGGTTGTGCATGTATTGGTTATGTCTCACGGGACGATTTTTTTTAGATGTTTTAGATGCTACTATGACTCCACCGGTACAGCCATGGTCAATGACTGATCCCACTTACGGCAATCCATGGCGACATCGTGCTCGCGGTGCTCGTTGTCTCGCCTTTCCAATTTGGCTCTACTGTGACAATACCTCTGGGAATACTTCGAAAAAGTGGAATGAACATAACAGCTTCCTGTTTACACCTGCTGGACTGCCTCGAGAACATGCATCCAAAGAGTACAATGTTCATTTCTTAGCGACTTCAAATACTGCTCCGCCACTTGAGATGCTTGATGGGATTGCAGACCAGGTAGCGTACGTGAATCTTTCTGAGTGTTGAACATCAGCTCACTTTGCTCTTAGTGATGGACAAGCCCATGGAATCTGGGGATGGGACTCTGAAACTGATGAGCCGGTGTTGCTAGTACCTTTTGTAATGGCTCTACTCAGTGATAATCCAATGCAGAGCGAGTTTGCTTGTCACATCGGGCTCAAGGGTAAATTCTTCTGCCGAAACTGCTGGGTTAAGGGAAAGGACGCCAGTGATGGAAGGAATGCTACCACTGGCAAGGATGAAGGAGACGATGACGACGGTAGTGATGAGAACTCAAACGAGTCAAATTCAAGTGCTGAATCGGCTGCATCTGCTGGTTCTCTCGCTAGCGGAACGAAGTCTAAGCGAAAGAAATTTGTGGAAGGCTTTGAGTCAATGGTTGAACGAGTAAAGAATTTCATCAAGGTATGCTATATTTCACACACTTGGAACATAGCTCATTTTGTTTCAGCCCAGATCGCCTCGCAAGAGAGAGAAGACTATCGCCACATTGAAGACTCATTTTATTGAAGCACAAACTCTCAACGCTGACTCATGGCTCAAGAAAATGCGCACCACCACAGGAGTCAAGGACACGTATCAGATGTTTTTCGTTGAATACCTTCTCAATTCCTACAAGACTCGTCGAGGCATGTCGAATAGACAGACTGCTCTTGATGCTGCAATTTCAGACCTGCCTGCAGAAACAATGAGCCCTGTGTGGCGTATTCGTGGTATGTTCTTTCTGTTTACGCAGATGGTTGTTGACTCTCAAGTATGGCCTTAGGTCTCAACCCTCACTCAGATACTCCTGTGGAGATCCTGCATGTTGTTCTCCTGGGTTTCGTCAAATATTTATGGCGAGATGTAATCAAAAATCAGATAAAGGAGAAGCTGGACAAGAAACAGGAGCTAGCTGCTAGACTTTCGTCTGCAGGCGTTGAGGGTCTTGGTCTGGATACCTCACTTGCCAGAGATACACTAGTGGGATATTATGGGTCTCTGACTGGAGCCGACTTCCGCAAGATCACACAGATAGCACCATTTGTGCTTCATGACCTTGTCTCCAAGGACTGCTATGCTACTTGGGTCTCCCTTTCGAAGCTCATTCCTCTCATCTGGCAGCCTGAAATCACAGATCTCTCCAGGTATTTGGTACGTGGCACAAGGTATTTTATGTTCAATTTGCTCAGTTGCCTCTAGGTTACATTGGAACAGGAGATTCAGAATTTCCTAGTCTGTGCTGGACAGTGGACTGTACGATGGTTCAACAAACCAAAGTTCCACATACTTGTACATTTGCCAGACCACATTCGTTGATTTGGTCCTGCGATTCTCTTTGTGACGGAAACTTTCAAGTCCTTCAATGCAGTTATCTGAGCAAAGAGTATTCACTCAAACTGACAGGCCCCATCTCGTGATATTGCATTTGTATTTGTCCAGGGTAACTGCATTCATCACTGGGCTAGTGGTGGGCTGTTCTTATGTCGAGAGCAAGTGTTGTGGGACATTCAAGATCATGAAGCTTGAAAGAGTTTTGACAATCCTGCTCTTCCTCAATTGCTACGGGTCACCGAGGTTCAACAATACTTTAGGCATCATGAAAACCCAAATCTTTCACTCAGGATGTTGTTACTGGAGCAAGCAGCATTGGTGTTCAGTGGGCAAGAGTCCTCTTAGGCTGGTGGAGGAATCACAGGATACTGTTGGGTGATATTTGGGACACTTCGACATCAAGAAAAATGTCATGTCACAGACTGGTAAGCCGCATTTGCTCCTATTGGGATCTTCAAGTTTGTGATCATAGCCATATTAGGGACTTGTACATTTGACTCCACTGCTCCTTCTCGGTCGTTTGCGCAAACTGAAACTGGTCATTGCTACCCAGACTTACCTCGATTCTCAGAACAGCAGCGATTCCTAAGTAAATTCCATGCTGGCAAGGATCTTATTCTTTGCAACAGTGATTGATGCTCAGCAGGAACCTATGTCATTATTCAAACCTTTGGCCCTTCTGAGTTGCATCCCACACCAATAGTGCAGACAGTTGCTCAAGTGGTTGAGATACTGCAGTGCACCAGCAAGACATCCTTTATCCCAGTGAAGCATCTGGACTGTGTTCTTGTACAGCTCTTTGATGTAGGGCCAGAAGCCTCTACTCATGGCATGCCTTGGTTGAAAGCACAAAGCCCAAAACAGTTTGCAGTGCTTGATATAACAGTATGTCATCTCAACACATCTAAAGTAGCTCCATATAACTTACACCACACAGAACATTCTCTGTACTGTCAATGTACAACACGATTGCATCTGGAACAAATGTCTTGTGAAAGATGTTGCAGTTGTACGACAGGAGCAAGAGGTTACAACAAAGAAGAAAGGCGCCGTCGTGCATTCTGGTGACTTGACTGACATAGTACTCAACACTGCTCAAATGCAAGATGCTAAACATGTTCAGAAGTTTTGTATTGCTCCCAGGCTACTCAACAGTGACCAAATTCTTTTTGAGAGCATGTGCCGTGAAGTTGATGCTCAGAAGACAATTAAAAAATCAACGAAGAAAGCTGTGCCATGAGACTCGCAGCCACCACAGGAGACATTGCAGATCCATCCTGCCATGGCACCGGGTCCTGCTTATTATTCTTCAACATCACAAGCATTGCCTCCTGCTTCCCTCCTGCCATCCCAATATCCTGCACATTTCTATCCTCAGGCCCACCATCAACACCATGTTTTCACCACCTCGTTATCCCATATATCAGCCTACTCCTCTTCTACAATGCCCTAGTACCATGCTCATTCCTATTCCCACTCTCCAGTCCATCCTGCTGTCCCCTATTCCCACCAGACTAGCTCATTACAGTATAGTACTGACTCATTAGTTGATCACCCACCCTCCAACTTGCCAGCAGGACAATATGGACAATAGTACTTTAAATTCTTCGATTGCATTTCAGCACTAATACTTAAGATGTACTATATAGCGCAGCATATAAAGATGTTCATGAACAATGAGCACGTAATCACCCCAATGCCTCTTCAGAATGACAGGATGCAGTAATCAGCTGTAGTCCTAATCTCCTCGAAAGCTCATAAGACCATATAAGCTCCTGTCTGAGTTGCTTGTTTGTTTCCAATGTGGCGTCTAATTGATGCTGCAAGTTGCAGGTCATTTGTTGTAACCAAATATTTTTGGAGCGAAGCTTAAGAGGTGAGTTCAGGAGATTGACATGATGAATTTGCTGAGGTGACTCTGTTAAAAAGAGGTTAAGAATATTGAGATGGGTTCTAATAGACCATGCTATGCACTGCAGGAACATGCTTCAGAAGGGCTGGGTGAGCATTTTGATGCAAATGTCATATCATGATCATCCCACACTTTCTCCTCGGTATCTGGTTGTGTTTGCGATTCCGGTGGCATTGGGAATTCCAGCTGTGTTGGTGATTCTGGTGACATTGGAAATACAGGCTGCAACTGGGAGTCTGACTGTGATGGCATTTCAGCGAGTTTAGAATTGATAAAAGGAGTACTAAAAAAAAAGAAGAGCATTGTGTTAGTGCTACCAGCAGATAGTGACCATGAGTATATCATACCTGCAGGTAGCATATGGATCTCAAGGCATGGTAGTGAGCATAAGTGAATGGCTGTTGTGCTGACTGCTCACTGTGAAAATAAGATCCTTTTATACCTGCCTGCAGTGGCTATACACCACTTGTTGAACAACTCAATGCGTTTCGATGCATTTGGGACAAATAACTGCATATACATGCATCAGTATAAAAGGCAAAGTCAGAGGTGCAATGGCATACCATGACATCCCAACTTCAGTCAGCCATGAGCTCTCAAGCCTTCACTTTCCATCATCCCTTGCCAGACCAAGCTCCTTCGACACCAGCCAGTACAAGTTGAAGTGTGGCTTTCCTGGGCCCACTCACCACTCCCTATGATGAAGGGTCAGATGCACATCAGTCATCTGTGCCACCATTTGACGACAGCCCCTGTTTCATTCCTGACAGTGGCCCCAACATGTCTTTCCCTGGGCAAGTGTCTCATACTTATCCTTCAACACCTTCACCACCCAATGCTGGCCAACCCTTGCCACTTGTTAATTCACTTGCTATTGATAACTTGGCCAAGGATTTTGCACTGTCAGATACACAGAGAAGCAGCCTACACACTTTCAATATGGTATGTGATAAGCATATATGAAACACATACCCTGCTGATAGCAATTCCATCGCAGCTGGCTTCAGTTGACAAGGGTCTGAACAAACCACAACTGCTTACAGGCCTGTTCTCCTTGGCAATACTGTGTGACTGCTTCAATAAGCGTTTTGAAGGAGATGAGAACACTGTCACCTTAAAATCAATGCTCAAAGACTTAAGGATTCTGTTGGATGACAAGTTCAAGTTGTTGTTAGAACAATTAGTATGTTGCATTCTGTTCATAGTTTCAAGAGACTTACAATAATTTCAATAGCAGAATATATGTGTCATCACTCTCGAAATCATCTATAATCCCCTGTGGACTAGCTACTGGGATATTAATGATGATGTCTTTGTGAGCCTCAAGCACATGTCGCTCCATAGCTCGATAAGCTCACCTGCATCATAGGAATATATTGAGAAGCATCAGGCTGCAATGCGTTTTACCAATGCGTTCAGAAATCCTTCATGCATGAAAATCCTTGAGGCTGTAGTGGCCAGTGTTAGCTCAAGTGTCTGGAATGAGTTTCGACAGCATGTATGTCACCATCTTTCTCGGATTTATGGTTCTCAATTGGCACAAATATTATAGGTGCGTGATAGCATGAACAAAGGCGAGAGCTTGGTATCCTTCACACACAGCATGAGCAAAATCTATAAACGTGCTGGAGGCATGAAGTACAATGAACAGGCAGTTCTGGTCCAAAATGCACTACTAGTACATACCTGTCCTCATCAACATACAATGCCCTGAACTTTGTTTGTAGCAACAGTTTGTTCATGAGAATCCTGGCACTGTTTGGAATGAGGAAGAAGAAAATGAGCGTGATGGAGAAGAAAATGGCCCTCCAGCTGTGACATCGGAGGAGCCACCCAAAAAGAAGAGGAAGCTTCATGCACCTGCCAGTGGCTGTGTACCAAAGGGGAAGGATTTCTGGAGTCTTTTTGAGGAGTGGTACAAAAAGAAGATTCAGGATGAGAAACTTGGGAAGGACATCAGCAATGAGTGCTGGAAACCATAAGTCTGTCTCAATGCTAGTGAAAAAACAAAAATTGACAGATCTCAGACAGATTCCTAACCTGACTGATGCAATTCGATGAAGCTGGTTTTGTTGAAAGGGGGCCACAACCTGGTGCTACTCCTCCTCAGTCAGCCCCTGGTAATTCCAATGAAGCAGCCATTGAGAGTCAAAGAATGTTTGGAAGCACAAATTTTGCTTTGAATGTGCAACACACACCTGGGCTTAGCTTGGTTATGTAGTCCTGCTGTAGTAGATCTGTTTAGCACTATATTTTCAAAGCAAATGAGCCATACCTGTTCTTGACCATTCCCCACAATTTGCTTCTGTCAATGTGTTGAGATCAAGACTCAAATTGAAAATCCAAAATCGAGCATGTGGCATGACTTAATCATGTGACTGGATGAGTCAGGTTCAAGGATGCAGCTCTGTTGATTGTCTGAACTGTTGGACCTCCCCTCATTGCAACCCTCACTGTTGAAGCCTCAAGCTTGTACCACTCTGCTGTGCTCTCTCAAGGCTCCTCAAATGTCAACAAGTGACCTACAAACTGCTTGGAATGACTGGAGACCTGCAATGCTTCAACCTTGAGAAGATTCAATGTTTAATGTTTTCGTGTTTTTTTCCCTGGAACAGCAAATGCTTCAAGACCTGGCTCAAGACCTTTCTTTTCTCAAGAGTACTATCTGTGGATCAAATTCAAGCAATGCAAGTGTGCCATGCAAGTGAAGCTCAAGAATCACTGGTCATCAAAGTCATGAAGACTCATGTGAAAGGGAATTCATGGACACAATGACCTTCAAGCCTACTTTAACAACCCCTTGAGCTGGTGGACTATGTGAAGCATTCAAGCTCATTGAGCAAGTAAAATTTCAGGCTGAGGCTCTTGAGCCTTCCAAAGACAATGATTCAAAGTCATGCACTAGATGAATGGTGGTGTTTGTGAAGGGTTTCCATTTCCATTATCAACTTCAGTGAGGAATAGTTTTCAAGCCTTATTGTACTGTGCTGACTCAACTCCTCATTTTAGCTGTCTTTATGTGCATACTCTTCCACCCTCCACTTTTCTCGGTATCACGCACGAGAGCGTTGTAGGCCTCGAGATGACCAGATTGAGCTCAGAGTTACAATTTGTAGATCTGAAATATGGGAATTAAGGATTGAAGCTGCCCTAAGCTGTCAATTAAAATACAAAGACCATCTGTACCCATTGCCTGAGTATAGGATAATTATAGTGCATGATATGGCATTTAATTATTGAGATCAATTGGCCTAAATAAAAGATACTGGCTAAGTCCTTCACCATCTGGAGAATAGAGCTGGACCTACCCACCCACTAAATAGCCAGAGACTTTTAGGATGCTGTCTGAGTATAACTCACTGGGATATGAAGGAGAATAATAACAATCTGGAGGGACAAGTCATCAGATGGACTGAAAATGCACTTCCAGAATTAAGATTAAATTTTATTTGGTCAATTACTGTGAAGAATGGCAACTTAAAAATGCTATGAAAGGAGAAACAAATATTTCTTATTTTAAACTAAGGGATACAAGGTCCATCTGGTTGTTGTGTTCACCATCTGGTGCTTCCAACAATATTGAGAAATTCTGATTTTGAATCCTGAAGCCTGTGAAGCTTATCTGTGAATTGTCTGACATGTATTTTGCCTAACTGTGCATAAAACTTTGTCCAGATTGAGACTATCCAAACTAAAATAATAATTACAAGTTCAACTACAGAGCTAACTGTGTGGAACCTTTGACAACACCAGCTGCTGCTTGTGCATTAAATTGATTGTGTGTGTGTGTGGTGTGTTTTGGTCTCAGGATTGTTACATATCCCCACCATACTGACCACATTATTGGATTGATGCTAGGATTGATGGTACGAGGTGTAGAGCATGTGTGTAGTACTAAACAGTGTGTATCCGAGTCTACATAGTCATGAATGAAATCAACATTCTGTATATTCATGAATTCTGGGGGATGCCTGAGCAGGAGAGGATCAGATAATATCAGATAATATCAGGATTGTCAGCGGAATAGTAAGGATGAGAGAAATTGCGTGATTGAGGTGTTGGTACCAGGTCTCATTATAATGAGACCTGGCATCAATGATGTCTCCACCTCAAATTCTAGAACTTAGGCCTTGTCCGTGAATCCTTGGACCCTGTCCCAGACCTCCCAGAGTCCGACTGAGTTCAATAGAACCACCTGGCTGTGTATGATTTTTGTGGCTGGCAGAAGTTCTTGGGATGACCCAGGGACCGATCCTCCTCATTCTAATCTCAAGGAACTTCTTTTTTCCTCATCTACAGGGCTGTGAGGTGGCAATTCTAAACTCTGACTCGGTTTCTTAATATGGGTCCTCCTCACACCTATTTGAATGTGGTTTTCTTGATCAATGACTGGAAGACGCAGGATTGGAGCTAGTATCTCTCGAATCACTTTTGTTGTGGGTCCAAGTGTGTCCATCAAGGAGGCAGGGAGCATGTGGGGAACACACAGGTCTATTTTCAACTCTGTGTATAGACAAGATCTCCTTGGGCATAACCTTGACCTTGAATAGGTACAAGAACTGTGATGGTGACCATTGGAGGAAGTAGTAGTATGTGATCTTTATCCTTATCATGAGGGGACATTCTTATCTAAATTTCATCTGCAATCTGCAGCCTGAAGGACAAATGTGTTGTGTCCTTTCATTGGAAGAATAAAGAACTGCCACTCATGCGCACATGCTTTCGAGTCATCTCTTGTTCATGGTGTGAAGATGCTGAAATTCTTCTACTTCATGGGCATTATTGTATCATGATTTGTCATTTCAATAAAATATTCAAAAGTATGTATCTCTCATCCATTTTTCACCTCCACTTTTGTGCTATCTCATGTGTGACTGATGATGCTTTCAGGTCTTCTGATCATTAATATGACCCTGCATATACCTCAGCAAGCTACTCAATACAAACTTAATGTCTAGGTTGCTGCATTTTCAGTTGTGTTGAGTGAATTTGATCTGCCTCCCTTGCATGTAAGAAGGTCATCTGGCTTTCGAGTGGCTTTTGCTGTAGATCTACTGGGCATAGCAATTGGGAAAGCTACATGTACTGAAATGTGGTGTCAGTGTTTAGTATTAGTGCCTGCTTGCAGAAAAGAATCTCCTGTCTTTTTTATGAACCCATCCTGAACCCAATTGGGAATAGCAGTTATGAGTGTGAATATCGGAAGCAGAAAGTAAGTTGCTTGCTCATCCAGGGGATCCACTGAGTCTAAATTTTACAGCCAGCTTTGGTAAACACTACAGGACTTGAGCCTATTGTCCATATCGAGCTTGCTCATTTTTGTAACAGACCTAAAATGACATGTAAGCTGTTCACCTTCGAGTCAATTTCTGGATTATATGTGTGAAGCCATTGAAAACATGTGACCTCATGCTCACCCAAAAGTATGTATCTCAGCTATCCTGCTTTTGTCAGAACAGATCCATCTCTCACCACATTCAACTAGGTGGCTACCCTACTCAGAAGCTTTAGTTCTGACGATACTTAAAACCAGCTTGAAGAGATCTCATGCTCTCAGTACTCAACACCCTTGTTGCATCAATCGGTGTAAGTCACTCAAATTTGTCACTTCATTTCTCACCTCATTTACCTGTATACAGCTTCAATGTCTGACAACAAAGGTAATTCTTCTGGTCAGCAAGGCCATCGTTCATCTGAATCGGGTTTGCAAGACAGCGGAGGGCATGAATTGGAGAATTCTTCTTCCAATAGCACTGTGAATCTGAGCCGGGACCCCCAAGCCACTGGTTCTAACGTTGTTCCTAACCCAGCTGCTACCAGTGTCAATGCTGCAGCTGCTAGGCAACATGCCCTCACTTCTAGCTCTTATGCATCCACTGCTGTTCCTTCTCATGTTCCTTACACCACTGTGAACACCACACCTGTAGCTCCTTCCAATGCCACAGCTGCTAGGCAACACACCCTCACTTCTAGCTCTTATGCATCCGCTGCTGTTCCTTCCCATGATCCTTACACTACTGTGAACACTGTACCTGTAGCTCCTTCCAATGTCGGTGGGTATGCTTCTGTTCCTGCTCATACTCACGGTTCTGGCTGGTCTGCAAGCACAAACCCTGCCAACATGAGTGCGATGGCTACTGGAAATTGCACTAACAATGCAACCTCTCCTATCTCTATTCCCAGCGGTCCTGCTCAAGTAGAGGTGCCAACAGCTCAGCTGGCTTGTTGGCTTGAGCCGGAGCCTAGCCGAGCCGGGATGAGCTGCTCCTAATGGCTTCAAATGGCTAAGCCATCACTTAGCTGACAGGTCACCATCTTTCTCATAGTGCACTTCAATTTGAGGGAAATGGACACAGCCAGGGTACTTCAAGCCTTGATGTATTATTTTATTGCATATATTAGAATACTACTAGGATTTTTGTACATATACATACTTCGCCCTTGAATTGCTTGAACCTCCCAAAATGGAAATTCCCACAGGGTCCCATAATTTGTTTCCTAATTGAGCTCTTTTCCCCACCTCACTTCATGTCTTCTCTTCCTCATTGATGTAAATATTCATTGAGTACTCATTAGAGATAATACCAGCTTGCTTTTCTTATTGTGTGACAAGATGTAATTGAAGTGGCTGAGCCACTGGCTTAATGGCTCAGAGCTGCTCAAAGAGCTGAGCTGATAACTCTAAGTGGCTCTTGAGCCATTAGCTGAGCCATTATGACTCAGCGAGCCACGAGCCAGCTGAGCTGAGCTGTTGGCACCCCTATGCTCAAGGCTACAGTGGGTGCCAACAGCTCCAAAGCTATCCTTATTACAGAGCCATGGCTACTGCTGGTTCTGGAAATAGTTCCAGTCAAGGCCATAGGTCAATGTCAAGCTGGGGACACTCGTCTCAAGGCTCAGCTCAGAGCTCTGATCCCAATGTGTATGTCATTGGAAATATGAGCTTGGGTCATTCCTCGCCTCAACAAAGCTCAGTCCATAGCCTTTATTATTCTATTTTAGATGGTGGTGTTACTTCCTCGAGTGGCCAGGGTGCTGCTCAGCAGGCTGGGTCAAGTTCAGGTCTCTATTTGCATGGGCAGGAAGTTATATCTGCAATGGATCAGTGCTCCAGGTGTGGAAAGTTTTTATATGGGTCAGATAAATTGAGGCACCCAACACAGTGCAGGCAGAGGTAGATGTTTGTGAAGCAGTCCCAGGACCCGAACCAAGTTTGAGACCATGTAGGGCAGAATGAATCATTACTTCAATGAGCTGTCGGCTTGATATTACAGATAAATTTGTGTTAACATTGTCTATAACTGTTGTATTGTTTCGATATGTTAGATTTAGGAATTTAAGCTGGATCTAGGAAAGTGTTTTCCGGAGTCTGGGTAAAATTTAGCACAACAAGAAGTGCTCCAGTGAACGTATGTAAGCAGTCCAACTAGTTTGTAAGCCTACATCTATGGATGTAGGCGGGCATGAATTTGCCTTGGGACGTTCTCACACCTGTCAGTTGCGCAAGGCATAGATTGCACCGCACGCCAATCTGTTTCTCGATTTCTTACAAAAGCCTAAGGGATCACACTGCCAGAACCACACTCAAGCAGAGAGTGGGCAACCAAAACATTTGCATGGAATCCAATGAAAGTTCTGCAAGTGCTGAGGGAGAGAGTATGGGGAACAAGGGAAGCAGAGGTGAATGCAGAGAGAACACCATGAGTGTAGACTCCGTTGACAAGTAAGAACTTAGTACTTTAGTACTTAGATGCCACTCACTGTATTTCTTGAAACAACACACTGAAATAAAACATACTTATGCACGAGAATAACAGAAGACGAACAAAGCAAACAAACAAACAGTGACGACGTATCATTGCGTTCAGGAAAATGAGATGATGGAGGCCGCTGCAAATACGACACTCAGCCTCTAGTGACAACGTATCATTGCAAGGGATTTAGTTCACGTGACAAAAGGCAGAGATTGAACAAGAAGGATATTGCCAAAATTCAGCCAGACCAAGAAAGACCGAAAATCTGATCAAATCGGAGGCCACAAGATGTGGCTACCCCCCTCTAAAATCAGTGGTTTCGTTCGATAAGAACGAATTCTTCATAAACTCCAAATTCGTAACAGAGTAATAGCTGATTTCTAGAATAGCTTCTGGGTTGTATTGTGATGTATCAACTTTTCAAGCACACTGAGAAGTGCAAGATTTGATTAGCACCAGATTGTTTGCACTGATACGAGTCCTTCTGCTTACTGTTGTGGGTCCAAGTATACCATTGACACACTGGCATGAGCAATTTGCCAGAAGTAATTGGTAGGTGAGATATCAAAGGTGTGTTCTTTTCTGGCTTCTTTTCAGGGCTTATCTAAGATCTCATTGTTAAATTACACTCTTGTAGCAGTGAGACTGAGCCCATTGGAGTAGGGGGTCAGGCAGAGGTGAGGTAGTAGAGGACATTGTTTGGGCTTGTTTAGATACACGATAGCACAGGCAGAGCCACTGTGAGGTGCCAGCTCAGCAGTCTTCACCACTCTGAATCTCATTTTCTTGCTTTGAGCCGTTTCTCCTCTGAGCCCACTCCATCTTGGTGACAAGAGTGTGTTCAATCCACATAGTTTTTGCATATACACGTTACAAGTCTACGAAGTCAAAAGTCGAGCAGAGTAGAGTATTAGACACTCACGAAAAGCCTTATATGCATACAAGATTCGAGAAAACTGGCAAATAGACGACAGCCCAGAGACAGCCAGGGCAGATTCATATTGAGAAGTGGTAGCGGATCATCAGGAGTGAACACACCACACACAGGACCTACATCCGAGTCATCACTCACACTGAGTACACCTAGTACAGAGTCGTCATCACAATTTGACTTCATTGACAGTACACGGAATGAGGACACACCACCTACATCTCCCCCAGCACAAAATCAGCATGAGACAGTGACAATGAGCAGATTCAACACTACCTTTTTAAATCTTGCAGCACAGTTGTGTGGCATTAGACCTCCAGAGACTAGAGCTACACCCACACCCACAACAACCACACTATCACCAACACCATGACGATGAGTAATGATGAATAGCTCCACAGAGCTGTTGCAGTTTGGAGGGGAGATTGATGAAAAAATGAATCCGAAAGACTTCAAGAAAAGAGTGCAGTTGGATATGATGGGCAAGGGAGTCCTGAACACAGAGTGGACAAAAACAGTTGGGCTCTACTTCGTCACAAATAGTCCTGCTGACGAATGGTATATGATATGGTCAGTGGACCCAGCCAATATGAACGCGATGTGGCAGAGCTTTCTGATGGCGTTCAGAACACAGTTCCCACAGTTAACAAAGATCAAAACCACGAAGATAGAATACGAAAGGCAGCTGGTAGAGATGTGGCTAAAGGAGAGTGAGCTGTTGGACAAGAACCCGGAAACCAACCGAGCCCTGGACACCATACCCATTAATAAAGTCGTATAATTACATGCCAGCCATGATACATGACTTCCTGTAAGTGGCCCAGCCTTGAATGCTAGATAGATCCCATTAATGTGAGATGAGCAAGCTGACTCACCCCCATTAATGAGAGCCGACCCCGCTATCAGCGCCCCCCACCTGACCTTACCACTTCCTTTTCGAATTAATGAAATGGGGGGTTTGTATGCTATCCCCCTACCATTCCCACGCAGGTATCAGGCTCTGTATTTCACACGGCCTTAGGCTTTAGCACTAGCGTGGCACCTCAGCACTCTCTGATTCGTGCCTCTCATTAATCGGCTTTCCTGTTGTGTATCCGTGCCTCTAAACATACTATGTAGAATAGGTCTTCCTTCATAGAACTTGACACAAATGTCACCATCCTTGCTCACATATGTTGCCTATGCATTCTCAGTCACCCTACTACTCAGTACTCTTCAACTCTACATATACATATTCCTTATTCCCCCTTCTCATAGCATCCAGCTCAGCTAGTTACTGTTTGCAATCTCATTCTGAATGCACCCCCGTCACTGTGAAAAATAGTGTGGCGGCTCTCATTCAGAAATGTCAAATGAATCAGGACGGCTTGGCAAGCGCGCAGCAGCATTCAATTACTCAAGCACCCATCAGCTGGAAATAGCACGGATATTGCTTCCATTACTTCCGGCAGCAAACCGGTATGTATGTTTTCATTCGTTCTCATCGTTCCGGCCTCAGATACCTTAACGATGTTGCCAGGACACTCGGAATACCTTGTAATGATAAACTACGAAGCCATGTTTGATATCATTCAAAAATGAAAAAGTAAGACATATGAATATTAGATCTTGGTCTAAAGTCAACTTCATACACCAAGTATTATACTTTACGCTCTCCTACACCATACCATTTCTGAGACAAACTTAAGAGTGTCATACTAGAGTTAGATACTGAGTAAATTAAGTCATTTAACTGCTGTTATTGTGCCCAATGATGTCACAAAAACACATTCCTCACTGCTATCTTCCTACTCTGGAGGTCGATCACCTCCTGCAGACCAAAGCTAATCACACCATGGCTGTATCTGCTCCTTAATGTGTCACTAAGGAAGCTCATGCTTGCCCCTAATGCACCCTTTCAAACCTGTCACTCACAGAGGTCAATGCCTCTGAGTCAGCCCCACTGGTCTAGCAATTCTAGCTGACCCGACCATGCCCATGTTCATCAAACTCATAAAGGAGAAAGAAGACTCCAATCCTGGCACTCCCTGCTTATCTGTGACAATCCTATTAATGGGCAACGCAGTAATCACTGGTTTCTCTATCACGCTCAAGCTATTGTGTGTGGTGTAAGAGAATATAAGTCATGACTCCAACAAGTCATGTGATGTCAAGAATCTGGGGGTTCCAATGACCGAAACCCCCGAGAAATGGACATGACTCATCAACAATGACTCATTGGGTCTAGGCCAATATAAATAATATTATAGACAATGCTTCACCGGCGGACCTGCCAATTCCAGAGAATTATATTATATCGAGCACTTTGTGGTTGCTATATCTAGACAAAATCAAATTTCCATTTTTCGTTGTATGTTTTGATTGAGCTTGTTTTGATAGTTTAAACATTGTACTGTGATGAAATACCAGAATGAGTTTACTACTAGCACTGATTAATGATGTCCGAAGATTGTGATGTATCAGCCCAGATGTGACACAATACCATTCGAGACTGATTAATGTGTTACTGCAAAATATTATATTAAATAGGATAACACAGGATAAGTACTATTTTGAGTATCTGTAGGTATTCTAGGTATATTAATTGAATATTAATTATTGAATAATTAGTGGATGGGTGCGCAGGTGCAGTGAAACATAGCAAGCTTGTCATGCTTGACAGTGAGCACGATGATTTGACTAATCATATGCTTAGTAAGAGTTTGGAGGACAGAAAACACATTAATGGGGTGCATCAGCCCTGCATTTCTCTCATTAATGGGAGCCCGGACTGGTGGCTGTACCTGAAAGCCCCCCAATACATGTATCATGTCTGGTGGGTAATCATAGGGTTTGATTAATCCTGACTGTGTTCACTCTTGACCAACCAATACATGTATCAGTGGTTTGCAGACAAGCTCTTGAAGGTGGCAAGAAGTGCAGGAATACACACGGGGACAGCTTCCATCATAGTTGTGCAGGAGAATTTGCTGCATATTGTTAGGATGAAGGTAGAGGAGGAGCAAACAGATTGGTCAACATTTGTAACGGCAATAAAGAATGTGCCGTATGTGCACATCAAGGATGCACTGGAGAAGAAGAAAGAAGTAGTAGAACAAGAAGCAAAGCTGAAGGCAGATATTCTGGGAGCAGTAGCGAACACTCCAAGTAAAAACCTCGCACGCTCACTGGTGAACATGACACTACAGTCACCATCATCAGTTACGAAAATCAGCCATGATAGAAATGAGGGTACCAACAGTCAAGTAGGAGGGAACCTATTCAGCAGTACCACAGGAGGAAGAGGAAGCCTCAACTTCTCTGCGGGAAAAACAACTCTGAGACTCACAGATGAACAGTGTGATACCCTCAGATGGAGTGTCAACACATTGGTACAACACCCAAACACTCCAGTAGGAAAAGTGGCATGGAAAGCGGATCTCGAAGCATGGGCAGCAAAGTGGGGCAATGCATGCTTCACAGAGCAGACAATCATGCCATTAATGCCAGGAACATTACCAGTTTGCTCAAGAGAATGCTTTAAGTGTGGGAAAGCTGGTCATGGGAGCAGAGTTGTATGCAATAGTGAAGTGAAGATACCAACTGTTGAAGGAAACTGGAGGGCATTCTGTCAAAAGGAGTTGGGGGTCACAAGAAGGGACAGAAACACAGCAAGTGTAAATGTAGTGGGAAGTATGAGCAATGCATGGGTCTTTGAAGGATACAAGGAGGGAAAAGAGGATGGGTCAGTGGAGTAGGTGGCAACCACACAGCCCCAGCAGCGAATCTTGTGGAATTTGTAGATAACAACATTTTGGAATGCAATATTGTTGACATCTTCACAATCCAGAGAGCTGATAGCCACACAAGCAAGCCATTCAACACAACAGTAGAGCTAATTGACGAAGAAGGAAACGCATTACACATAAAGGCATTGGTGGATGATGGAGCGATGGTGGCGGCAATGGATACAACAATATATGAAAACATAAAACATAACCTCAAAGGGTGGTTGCCATTGACAAAATATTTACAGATGGTGAATGGAACATTAGTTCCAGCAGTAGAAAAATGGTTGGGGAAGGTGAAAGTGAAGGATATTATTGTAGAAGGGGAGTTCGAGGTATTCGATAGTGGGGGAAGCTGGGAATTTCTATTTGGCAAACCACTTCTCGAGCAATTCAAGGCAGTACATGAGTACATGCAGGACACCATACAAGTATCAGACAGAAGAAAAACGAGAAGGATATTTAATGAGGGTTTGGGCAAGGAGGTTAGACAAATGAAGGAAAAAGTGGTGCAAGTGGTAAATGTAGAAAATGAGGAAACAGGTCAAAAGGAAGAAACTCTGAGCAGAGGAGAACAGGAAGAGGTGAAACATGAAAAGGGAAACAAAACCAAGGTTGAAGAGGAAGAGGACAAGGAAGAATCAAAGAGGAGAGCAACAAGGAGGTGGGAAGAAAGATACAGAGCTGAGTGAAGGGCAAATGATGAAAAATTGCAACATAGGCTGCAGGAGGAACAACAAAAGAATGAAGAAGAACAAAAAAGAAAAAAGGCTTGGGACAAACGAAGAAACAAGGCACTCATGCAAGCACATTGGCAAATGTGGAAAGGTAAAGGTGCACGAAGGTGGAGACGATGGGTAACAAGAACAAGAACACCAGATCAGGTAGGAAAGGGAAAGCGTAAACCACTTGAAGAGAAGGAATGGGATGAAAGAAAATTCAGAGGAAAAACCAGGAACAAAAGAAGGAAGCTAGCAAAGAAGAAGAAACGAGAAGAGCAAACAAAGGAACAGGTAACAGAACATGAAAGCAATACTAACCAAGCACAGGAACCAGTGCAAATATGTGTCGTAAATGAAGATGACTCTCAAGAGATAAATTATGCACTGGGAGCAGAGATGATACCAGAGGCACTGGATGTTGAAACACAAACCTCCAAAAATGTATATATGAGAAACAAAGAACCAGATGGAGTGTTCAACCCAGACAGAGTAGAAGAAGTCATGCAACAAATAAAAATCGGAAACGATTTAATCCCGGACCAAAAACAACAGGTAGATACATTACTATGATCATATGCTGACTGTTTTGCATTATCAGTAAAAGAAGTACATCACGTAGACAGGGCAACACACCATTTAAATATATCAGAAGGCACACAATTCAAGAAAAAAGTGAACCAACAAGCACTAACACCACCACAATGAGACTACTTGCATGGTAAAATTGATGAGATGTTGGAGGCAGGAGTAATTGAACAATGCGACCCGAGTCAAGTCAAATGCATATCCCCAACAACATTAGCGAAGAAGGCTCACAAAGGAGGTGGGCTCACCATCAAAGAACTGAAACACAAACTAAATGATGAATGCATAGCAGCAGGATTACCACCATCATTTGACCTACCACCATGACCCACAAAAGAGATTGGAGAAATGGGGGATGCACCAGTAACAAACAAACCACAAAAATGGCACATATGTCAAAACTTTGGAGAAGTCAACAAGCTCACTGAAATCACTCCAATGCCACAAGGGGACATCAGAGCAAAACAGCAGGCCATAAGTGGACACCGATGGGTATCCCTGTTTGACTTCGCCTCAGGATTCTATGCAGTGGAGGTAGCCGAGGAATCCAGACCATATACAACATTCTACATGGAAGGACGGGGATATTTCTGGTATAAGAAAATGCCATTTGGACTAACAGGTGCACCATCCACATTCGCACACATGACAGCAACACGGCTACATGACCTGCTATGGGATGGAACCATAGAGCTATTTGTAGACAATGGAGCCATGGCAGCAGACAACTTTGATGAGATGATGAAGAAACTAACTCATATTCTTGACAGGATCTGCAAATGTAACCTCTCGTTGTCAGCCAGCAAATCAGAGTTCTTCATCAACAAAGGAATCTTTGCAGGTGCAAAAGTTGGAAAAGAGGGCATCACTACAGATCCAGCTAAGTTAACAGCAATAGTTAATTGGAAACAGCCAGCTGACACACTCAATCTAGCATCATTCATAGGCATCACAGGCCACTTCAGGGATTTAATCCGGAATTACACTCACATTGAAGGACCACTATGCAACCTCATCAAAGAGGTTCAGTTACTGAAAAATTACACAAAATCAACCTATCGAAGAGCAATAGAGTCATTTAAGTTAAAAGATAAGTGGACCAATGAACATACCAAAGCATTTATTGCACTCAAAACAGCTCTAGTGTCGGAACCAGTACTCAAAGCACCTCAATGGGATGGATCAAACTTTATCTTGACAACCAATGGGTGCAAAGAGGGTTTTGCAGCAGTCCTAGCACAATGGTTCAAACACACAAGAGCAGATGGAAAAGTAGAAGAAAAAATTCACCCAATTGCATTTGCCTCGAAACAAACATCAGCATCTGAACAGAAATATAAACCATTCCTATTAGAATTCACAGCATTAAAATTCGCCCTCGACAAGTTTTCTGACACAGTATGGGGATTTCCTATAGAAATAGAAATGGACTGCCAAGCTTTACAGGATGTCCTTATCAGCGAAAAATTGAACGCAGCACATGCAAGGTGGAGGGATGGAATACTAGCACATAACATTGTCAACATATGACACATTCTGGGAAAGCTAAATGTAGTAGCAGATGGCCTGAGCAGAATGTGGGAGGGCATAGAAAGAGAAGTGGGAGATGGAAGTGAATGGACAGTAAGTGAGGACTGGGAAACCGCAAAAGGTGTAGTGCATGATTTATTCACAGTGGGTAGTGTACCTGAAGACATTGTCCAGCTATGACAACGATTTGCAGAGGAACCAATGTTCCTAGAGGTTATTGAAGCAATTGCAGGATTGCAGGAAACAGGGTCACTAAGGGAGAAGCAATGCATGGCACATAGAGCGTCGCAGTACATGGTCGAAGGAAGCAAATTGTGGAGAGTCGGCAGTCATAGGAGAGTAAGAGCGAGGTCAAGAGTAGAGTGTGTAACAAGGAAGGAAGCAACCGAGATGGCAGCAAAGCAACACCAGGAAGGAGGACATTGGGGAAGAGATGCAGTGAAAATAGCGCTATTGGATCGCATATGGAGCCTGAAGTTGGATGAGTCTATAATGGAAGGGATAAAACGGTGCGCTAAATGCAAAAACTTCGGAAGTGCACACATACATTCATTGCTAAACCCTATTACACGGAGACATCCATTCGAGATGCTGGTAGGAGATTATTTGTCGATGCCAACTGGGAAGGGAGGATACCACACAGTAGGATTGTACCTTGACACGTATTCACAACACGTGTGGGGGTTCAAGTTCAAAACGGCAGGCACAGCGAAAACCACCAAAGATAGCCTGGAGAACTTATGCAAAGGGTATCTACCACCAGAAACCTTCATGTGTGATGGAGGGTCCCATTTCAACAACCAGGTGGTGGGGGATTTCTGCGAGGAGTGGGGGATAAAGCATTACGTGACACCAGCATATTTGCCCTGGGTGAACGGGCTGGTCGAGGGCACAAACAAGCTTCTACTGCACATACTCAAGCGACTATGTGCACCAGATCTGGAGGAGGAGTCAGAAGAGTTCAGAAATATGAAATGGGACACATTACCAGGGAAGTGGACAGATTACTTTGACGAAGCAATCCACATACTAAATAACAGGGTACTCCCATCAGTATCTTTCACGCCAAAAGAACTCATGCTAGGAGCAGTGGTCAACACACGAAGAACGCCAATTGAGGCAGTGACATCAATACTATCACCTCGGGAGGTTGATATTCAGGCAGCATACATAGCTCAGCAGCAGCTTGATGGCTATGACCAAATAGTACGGCACGCATTGAAGAGGAAGTCGGCGTTTGACAGAAGGGTACTTGAGAAGCATCCACGAGAGATAGTATTCAAGGAGGGAGACCTGGTGCAGGTGTACAGGAGTGATCTGGACTACACATTTAAAACCACACGAAAACTACTGCCCAAATGGTCGGTACCAAGACGGGTCATTGAGCGAAGGGTCAATTTGTATGTTCTGGAAACATTGGAAGGCGAGAGGTTAGAGGGATCATTCAGTGCAAGAAGGTTAAGGGCATTCATACCAAGAGAGGGATCGAAGTTAGCAGAGATGCAGAAGGAAAAGGCGGAAGAGTTATCGAGAGGGATATAGGTTGAGGGACAAGCAGATGGAGGATATAGCGGCGAGGACACCGCTGTTTTTTTAGTGGGGGCACATGGAGTAGGGGGTCAGGCAGAGGCGAGGTAGTAGAGGTCATTGTTTGGGCTTGTTTAGATATGCGATAGCACAGGCAGAGCCGCCGCGAGGCGCCAGCTCAGCAGTCTTCACCACTCCGAATCTCATTTTCTTGCTTTTGAGCCGTTTCTCCTCTGAGCCCACTCCACCGTTCGACATCATTACACCGTCGTTTATTTTTCTCGAATCCTTTTTGAAGCGATGAAGCCTATCGTGGGACACTGTGTCCCATATCGAGCATAAAAGGATTCTAGTTCTCGGGAGTTTTCGTTCTTGCCTTCAACATCCACCATGAAGGTCCCGGTACCGCCCAGGTGCAGATCCGCTCCTCCTTTCTCTATTCTTGATGTTTGCGATGCATTTGACCTTCGAGAATCGCACTTTTCCATCGAAAGGGGACCTCTCGCCATGGGTCCCAAAGATCTCGCCAAATTCTCACATATTCAAGAAATATGCTCCCTTGATGCGAGGGCTCACTACTTTGTTGATGGAGACAAGATGCTCAAACTCTACTCCTACTTGGTAGATGTAGACGTCATCGTATCTAGAATGAATCTTGCTCGTACGAAGGTTCCTGTTCCTCGAGTCCTTCGACACGGGCGCTCTGGCAATTGTGCATTCATTCTCACGGAATATATACCACAGCATAATTTAGCCTATGTTATGAGCAACGCTCACTGGAACTCTATGCCAGGACATATCACCAACAGGATTGGAGAGATTGTTCGTGACCTTGCTAGCCTTGGCTTGAGTCATAATGATCTGGTCCCGAGAAATGTACTTGTAGATCAACACGGGAACGTCAGTGCAATTGTCGACTGGGACAACTGCGCGCCTCTTCGTAATGGTGGCGAATACGCTAGATCAGTCAGGCTCTTTCATGATCTGTCCGATGGTGTACAGGACTGGCACCAATTTTTTTTGCGATACTCGGACCGAACGTTGGAAGAGATGATATTCGGTTACAGTGAATGGAATCCTCGGAGTTTTAGTTCTATGCCTCTTGCTCAGTCGATGACTTGCTATATGCCTTCAACTACCTGAAGATCAGCTCGAAGGTATTGCGCTTGCTGTCTGCATCTATATATTGGCCCCATTGACCGACTCCGACCGTTCAGTGTCTAATCGTTCACAGTCATCCATGAAGATGTCAATACTCGTTTTTCTTTATATTGTATATCACGGTACTGTGCAGTGGGAAGTGCGAGCCTCACTTTATAATGGCCGGGGATTCTTCGTCTCACTGGTTCTTATATCAACTTGACAATATACCTGGAAGTAGTTGTGTCTTCTATACTTTTCCTCTCGATGTCGTGAGGCTGCGAGCACCGAACACCGAACCCGGTTACCCGAAGAGCTTGAGAAGCTGAGCGCTGAAGCTTGAAGCGATTTTAGTCAAAGTCAGCTCAAAGTATTGTATGGCATTCGAGTCGGACGTAGCAAGCTGGGCTGAGAGCTCAAGCGCTTACAGTAACTTACTACGCTAAGGCTTAGTGCTCACTGCTATCACATGATCAACACTGTTTAGCATGCCACGTGGCCGACAAACTTCAATCTTTGACGATATCGTTCAGTATCGTTCTTGAACTTCAAACTTCGAAGTGCTCGCACTCCTTCGCACCAGAAATTTCGTACTCAATGTATAGCCAATATAATTACCAGAGCTCAAGTATTTGTCCTATTAAAAACAGGACAAACGCCAAAAACGACCAACCATGCGTATGAATTCCCTGGAAAGGCCCAAATCGCCCGCGCACAAGCCTCAGATTGTGCCTATCACCACTGTGTCATGAAGATGCGAAATAATGTATGGGCTAGTACCGCGGGATGTTTACCAACCCTCAAGGTATATCTCCAGTGTTTTTCTTATGTTTTTTCTGAGTTCCTATTCTTTCTGATTTTCAGGTTCACGTTTCGTTCTGAGCTATGGCTAGGACGGCGCTGGGGAAAGCCTCAGCCTGCTGCTAGTTCTTGGTTTTCTGAGTTCTCATTTGCTTTTAGCAATGCGGTTTATGCACCCGTTCGTCAGTACTCTGGGCCAAGCCTTCTTGATGAGTGGGATTATTATGGTGATATAGACAATACGACTTGGGGTGAGTTTTCTTATTGGGTTTATCCCTGGTCTTGACTGTTTTACTGACAAGACCAGAAGGAAATGTCACTTACGCCGACCAGAGTACTGGTGCATCTCAAAGACTTACCTATGTGGATAACAACAACGGGCACGCGATTATTAGGGTGGACAACACTACGAATATTGCTTCTGCACCTCTAGTGCACAGAAACTCGGTACGCTGTAAAAGTTTTATTGAATAATCTTGCGGTGTCGAATTGTGTGATTTTATTACAGGTCAGATTAACCCTCCAAGGATGCCTACCCAATCGGTAGCCTCGTTATCATCGACGCCGTTCATGTACCTTATGGGTGTTCTGTACGTTCCCAACTTCATCCCAACTCCCAACCCACGTCCTGAATCCTCTTTCTTCACCCCTTCCCCTCCGTCCTTCCCTCCAGGTATGGCCCTCCTTTTGGACCCTAGACACCGGCCTCGAATGGCCTCACGAAATCGATATAATTGAATCCATAAACCTCCTCTCCCAAAACCAAACGGCTCTCCATACCGACCCAGGGTGTTTCCTAGCGGCAAATACAACAGAAGGTGGCAAAACGCTCCAAACAGACTGCTCACAACCTCAGGGCTGTTTAGTGCAAGAGACCAAGGCGAATAGTTACGGAAGTGGGTTTGCGAATGCTGGTGGAGGGAGGTGTTTTTGCGATGCAGTTGGACGTGGCGGGGGTTTATATATGGTCTTGGTCGGTGAGTTGGGGTTGACGTTGATGTTGTATGCAAGATGGTGTTTGGTGTCACTGACGAACAAACCTTTTCTCCTGTTGTATTCAGCGGCCGAGTCTCCCGCCATCTATATCCAATGCGACCTCGAGTAGAGGTGAGAAGCATAACTTCTTTGGCCGTCGGAGGTTTTTCCAAATTTAGGCATTCCCGGAAGGTGCTCGGTTCCCTATTTGTATTCTAGAGACCGGAGATACGGAGAATAAACAAACACTAACAATACCCGTCTTCACAAAGCGCCATTATATGCACTCTCTCCCGACAAAAGAATATTGTCTTGCCACACTTTCAACGTTCATATATAATGTATCCACTCAACGACGAGATGCGGGCCACAAAATCATTTCGGTATAATAACCCGTCCATTCCTTCAGATTCAATACTTCTCTTCGTACGCCTCTAATCTTAACCATGTCATTCTTCCAAGGAGCAGATAACTTCGTGATAAACGATGGTACATTCAGTACTATCTATGGAGATCTTCACACCTTCTTTGGACACAACGGTGGAAGGTGAGTATTCACAATCTAGTTAACTCCCTAGATGCCCCTCCTCTAACGACTCATCTACCCCAGTTCAGCGAGCAACCGTGGTCGCCACGGCGGTAGAAGGTGAGTATTCATTCATCGTACTAACTACACGTCCAATGACTCATCTACCTCAGTTCACCAAGCCACCGTGGCGCCCGCCACAGGAGCCCTTCTGCCTTTGAATTTGATCCTCAGGCCGATTCCTCAGAGTCTTTTGCGAACGCGCCTGGGTCTACGAACGGTCCGGCTCCTCTGAATCAAGGTTATGATTACTTTCAGTCCCGCCAGAGGTCTTCTTCGTTCAATAACGTTCAAACCCCGGCTGACGCTGAACCCCCCCATACTCATCCCCAGTCATACAGTACCAACCGCGCTGCTATTGATCCTACTGTCTCTGGCCTTCACGACTTCGTTATTACAGGCGGAACGGTAACCAATGTTGGTGGACGAACGACCATCGAGTCCCGATCGAGGTCTTCTTCCTTCAATAACGTTCAACCCCGAGCCGAACCCATTCATACCCATCCCCAATCAAACACTACCAACCCCACCTCTACGGCCGATTCAATTCCTCTGAATCAAAATTATTCTTACTTTCAGCCCCGATCAAGGTCTTCTTCGTTCAATAACGCCCAAGCCCCGGCTTACACTGAACCCCTTCATACCCATACTCATCCCCAATCATACACCACCAACCCCACTGTTCTCAATGCTAATATTCCTGGCCTTCGCAACATCCGCATTTCAGGCGGAGTGATAACCAGCGACCCTCAAGTTCCTGGACGAGTGAACATTACTTATCCTGATAACCCCCGGGCCTCCGAGCGAGGGCCATACGATCCCCAGGTCCGCGTTACGAGGGGGAGGATGCCCAGAGGAGGTCGAGGACGTCGTGAAGGTCGTGGAAGAGTGAGAGGGGATTACACACGTAACACCTCCGATGAGGGGCCAATCACGATCATTCATAACCCTCATGACTCGTCCTCGTCCGATGGTGTTCAAAGTGTCGTTGTTAGAGGTGGACAAGTGAGCAATGTTCGTGCAGGAACGATACGTCGCAGCGTTGATGGAGGGACGATCGTTACTTCTCGACCTGTGTCATATTATACCTTTGGGGGTGAAGGTGAGGGTGGTGTGCGTATGCAGCAAGATGCGGATCGGGGTGTTCCTGGATGGGATGGTATGAATGCGGACATGGATGGGTATGGGTATGGACATGGGCATGGGAACGTATACCGAGTCACCTCCGTAACCATTTTCTCAAACTCTCGAGGTCAACCTGCTACCGTCGCTAGTAGATCTAGACTCGTTCAAGCTTCGAGTTACAGTACTGGTGGTACCAATAGTACGACTCAGAACGTCCTTATACAGTTGTCTACCCAAGGACGAGACGATGTTATGCCGCCACCGACTTATGGTGATGCCCTAGAGGATTTGCCGCCTGTGTATCGACGGGAGCGGGAGGTGGGGGGTGCGGATGGGGGTGCAGATGCGAATGGGGGTGAGGCGTCCCAGGACCGGGACCGTGAACAGGAACTGGGTCAGGGTCGGGGTCGGCAGTTCGAGGTGGTTGATGACCGCAGTACGGATGGAGAGCGAGAGGGCGAGGAAGGGCGAGGTTCTGCGGAGAATGTTGGTACCGGTGGGTTGGGTGGGAGTCGGGGTGGGGGGAACGATGAGTAGGATTGGATGTGGGATGAGTTTGTTAGGGTACCGGTGGGTTTGTGGTAGATTGGAGTGAGGGTGAAGGTGCGGTAAGGGTAAGGAGCAAGGAGGAGGGTAGGTAGAAATATATGTATGTTATGTTATGTCTCGTATCGTAGCTAAATGTCAATGACTTACATGTCACTTATGAGATGGACTCACCTCGAAGAAAAGACGAGCAGCGTAATTATACTGAGAGGAGCAAGGCGCGAACGCAATTCAGTTATACAGACTCGGCTCGGTCCGCTCGGATGCGAATTGCGCCTGCCCTCAACACGGTCCGGGTCAGCTTCAGTCCGAGTACATTCTCATGCACAGACCAGCGTTTTGACAACGACCTAGTACATACACGAAAAGTATTCTTGCTGCACTTTCGAGATATGTGTAGACAAGCGTTTTGGATTCGAGGAAAGTAATGTTGTGGAGGTTTTATACAAGTACCCAAGTACTCAAGTAAGTACGTGTTTGCGTTACTGCGTATCCCATTTTGACTTGGTTTTTTTAGGGTTTTTGTGGTTCTGATTCGTATCCGTTGTCTGTTGGAACTTGGATCATAGATCGACGGAGTCGCGTTGGTAGCTGGTTGGCGGTCACGGAACTAGAAATTGGATTCTGAGAGGGTTCTGTGTGAAAGGAACGAGCGAATAGCTTATCACTGGTGATACGCTCGGGAATATCATGGGGGATGATACACGTTAGAAGGTACGTAGTTGTCGAATATTATACTGACCCCGGACCAGGTTATTCTAACACACATAACAAAAGGCCTTCAAACGTCCGCGTAGATCCTCACCGGTCACCTCCCACCTATACAGAGCTCCGTTCGTATCCCAAGTCAGAGTCCAAACCCAAGCTCTCCTTTCTGAGGCCGTTTCGCTGCCCTGTAGAAGTAAAGAATAAAGAAAGGCACGTATCCAGTCAGTCTTTCAGGCCTCGTCAACCTGACCTGTCTTTGTTGAACACGTTTCCGGCTCCCAGTAGCATCCTGAATATCGCTTACTCTTACCTCCCTGACCATGTAGTGCGTCTCAGGAGTCCCGGCCTTGAATACTCGAGATGTGCTGCAACGAGACCTTTGCGCGCTTTCGATTCGACCAAAGGTTTACTTAGGTCGACTCCTTCACTCAGATCCGACATCAAACGGCCGAAGGGTTCGTGTGCCCCCGAGTGACTATTCGAGCGATGAGGGGTCTGTAAGCAGCCACTGGTAAGTGAACACCAATCAAATTCAAATTCAAACTTTGGTACGAATTGAGCCTGGGCTTCAGGAGAAACTCTTGCTAGTATACAAAATCATGAAAATCGTTAAGACTAGAAAGGAAAGGACTTTTTTAGGGGTTTTCGCCAATGTTAAACCTATAGATGCAGCTATGCTTCGAATCCAGCACAAAATCAAAATCAAAATCAAAATTTCCGCCTGCCGATGCACCATTACCACGTTATCCACCACATCCACATTCGTTACCATGGATCATGTCGCCTCAGCTAGCCTCGTCGGGTCTCAAGGCTCAAGCATGGTGCTTGTGACGGTGCTTGTCGTCGACCTCGTCAGATTCATCAGCACGAGGGTGGTGCTTGTGGTGATGTTTATCGTCTGCATTGTCAGCATTGTTAGTGGGGAACAATCGTCTTTCTGAAGGTCGCTCACCAGCATCGTCAGCACCGTCAGCACGAGCATGGTGGTGCTGGTGGTGTTTGTCTTCCGCATCATCGACGCCATCCGCGCGAGCATGGTGCTTGTGGTGCTTCTCTTCCACATTGTCGGATTCGTCAGCACGAGGGTGATGCTTGTGGTGCTTGTCTTCCCCATCGTCGACATCATCGGCGCGAGCATGGTGCTTGTGATGATGTTTATCATCTACATCGTCAGCACTGTCAGCGGGAAGAACACTCGTCTTCTTGGAGGTCTCTTACCAGCTTCATCAACCTCGTCGGCACGAGGGTGGTGGTGCTTGTGGTGCTTTTCCTCCGCATCGTCGAGATCATCAGCGCGAGCATGGTGGTGCTTGTGATGTTTCTTGTCTACATCGTCAGCATTGTTAGCAAGGAAATAATCATCTTTCTGAAGGTTTCTCACCAGCCTCATCAACATCATCAGCGCGAGGGTGGTGGTGCTTGTGATGCTTGTCGTCGGCCTCGTCAGCACGAGGGTGATGCTTGTGGTGGTGCTTTTCTTCCGCGGCGTCGACTTCATCGGCGCGAGCATGGTGCTTGTGGTGATGTTTCTCGTCTACATCGTCAGCATGTCAGCGAGAAGACAGTCATCTTTTTTAAGGTTTCTTACCAGCGTCGTCAACCTCGTCGGCGCGAGCGTGGTGGTGCTTGTGGTGTTTTTCCTCCGCATCGTCGACTTCATCAGCACGAGCAGGGTGCTTGTGGTGATGTTTCTTGTCTGCATCTACATTGTTAGTGGGATGATCATTGTCTTCTTGCAGGTCCCTTACCAGCCTCGTCAACATCGTCAGCGCGAGCGTGGTGATGCTTGTGGTGCTTCTCCTCAGTGCCAACTACTTCGTTGCTACGAGGATGGTGCTTAGGGAAAGGAAGCCTATGAACATCCTCCACAGCGCCGTCAGTGTCGGCAGGGGACTGGAAAAAAGGGGAAGAGATGAGTAACAACTTGTAATAGCTGTAGTCGCACAAACCCTGACGACATTGCCAATGCTCAGGCCATAGACCGTAGTCGCCAGCGCCAGCAAGGACAAAGTCTGAATAGCAGAGAATCGCATTTTGAGATGGGAGGTAAGTCAACTTAGCACACAGGAGCACGAGCAAGAGTTCGCTGGGGGACAGTAGCAAGCAACGTTGGCCTTTTATCCTCGAGCTGGATATTGCGAGGAGAAAAAGGTGGATATAAGCGGACTTTCAACCTTTAGGTGAGGAGCCTTCATTTGCGGAATACAGGGCTAATAGAACTAATTTTGAACATCCCATGGGCACCTGGTACAAAATAAATGCTATGTTCATCTGTGTTGGATTCGTACATTTAATTTGTACGTGAAGCGACGCCATCTTGTGGGATCTTTTTTCTGATCCTGTTGTTGGGGTTGAGCCCAGCTCGAGCGAAATATTCACCTTTTTTCAATTCTTTTGGTTCTAGGTGCAGTCAACCCCGCACCTCCTGACCATCTTCAAGTTAATTTCACACCAGGAGGTATGAAAACTGCAAATGCGTTTGATGAAAGAATGACTTTGTGACGTTGTGAGTACATGTATAACCAACTGCCTGCGAGATTATTCTGAGCTTTCGTGAAATTGCGTTACTAAGTTGCCATCCTTTTTGAAACTCGACATTTCTAGACATTATTCTTCCCGCATCCCGCTTAATGCTCGGTTTCTACAAGTATCTGCTCATTTGGATTGACGGTCATCTGCAGATTTTCGAATTTTCTTCTCAATAGCCGCCGAAGATTGACGCTGCACATCCGCAGTTAGCCGCGTGATTCTACTCTTCGATGTGACGATGATCTTGCAACTCAGGGGCTCTTTCTCCGTCTATTGGTTTGCGCCAAATGCCGCTGTGGCAATCAAAGTATTGAACGGGTGACTCCTTGCATCACAAACCTCCTGGATACTCCCTGACCCCCCAATAGAACTCGCGGAAGGTTTGCGGTTCTGTTTCAATCCCGCCTTTCTTAACAGTTGATTCGGGATAAATCTATTGGGAAACCCCCTTTCTCGAAGAAACCCTAGGGTTTCCGCAAATGTCTATGCAGCAACCCGCTTTCCGCTCGGCCTGTCCCCGGCTTAGTTCGGGCCAGAATTGCCAAATTGGCCACCTGCCGGCCACATCGCTAACTTTTCTACATAGTCCCGAGATGGTGTATTCGTTATGCATGCAATCACTTTGGTCAAATGCCATGATGCGGATAGTTTGGCGAGTGAGATGAGAAGTCCCCCCTACCACTTGGCTACGTTGTGGCACCCGGTCCTGACTCGCATCTGTCGTCGTCGTGTGCAGGAGCGAAAATCTGACCCTTGGTCAATGGTGATGAACGGGGCAGACTGGCACGTAGATATCGTCGCGTCGAGAGTGGCCTCTGTACACCTGCATCTAGCCTACATCAGCCATAACTTCCCTTCCCCTTCCTGCTTCCTCCTTCGCTCTCCATGTTCCTACTGTCCGAGTTGGGCCTCACTTGAATCTCGATCACCAATTCCTCATCGCCTCGAGTCTAGAGCCGTGACAAGACATCATCCCGTCGGATTGAGAGGGTCACAAACTTGAATATGTGCAGAGATTCAGAACGGAAGCAAGCTATGTTATATTCGAGACGGCAGAATGTTAGCAGATGGCAAGTTGATGATAATTACTGGAGCGGCCGGTGCACGGCCGGCGAGAGTGCCCGGCACTAGAAACCCCAGAAGGCATTTCGAGGTGGGGTTTCTTCGGGAAAGGGGGTTCCTCAATAGATTTATCCATGTAAGTGCATAGTATTGAGCAGATAGCATTCCCGACAGGCAGCGCCTAGCCTTAATAGCTATCTCAACAACCGTGTATGTATTGTATGTACCTACCTTCCTACGTGTACGTGTAATTCCACAGTAAAACAATCAAAATACATCCGCATGTACTACAACAAGTGGCCGAGAACCAAGCAACAATTCTATTCGGATTCGCAAAGCTTCCGGAGAATATGGAAACCTTTCTTTCAGAAGGTCTTCCCGAAGCATGAGTTCCCGAAGCATGAGGACACTTTGAGAGAAGTCGAGATTCGGCGAGGATGACAACACGGCGAACTCAAGTTGGCCGATCGGGAACCATGATAGAAGTGAGAGGCAAGAGAGACGTAATTATCAGAAATTGACCGGAAATGGGACAAATACGAGAAAAAGTTAGCTTGTTCATGAGTCAGTGCAGTGCAGCCTCCAAGACTTAGGGAACGCTTGTTAAATTTGAAGGATTCAAAAGGAGACAAGACATAGTCCTTCACGGCTGGTACTACACCACACATACCCCAAATTACAAGAAAAAGAACACAACATCGAAGAACATCACATCACTCAGAACATCAGTAAACTAACATATCAAATCAAATCTTCTTCTCACCCCCCTCAACCGCCTCCTCCACATCACCCCCAACAACTAAATGCCCCTCACCAATATTATTCAACTGATCTTCCTGCCTGTCGAGTTTGTACACTGATAACCAGAACAAGACGCCTGAGACGCCTGCTAGGACCGCCATGACGCCGTAGTTCCATACGAGGAGGGGATCGGTGGAGAGAGCTGTAGAGTTATACGCGTCGTGAGTTATTTGCCGTTGAAAAGGAAAGTGGAGAAGGAAAACGGAAAACTCACAAACAAACGCCTCTCCAAGTGCACTCGCAATCGCCGAAGTAAACAAAAACACAGCCATAACTAACGACCTCATATTTTTCGGTGCTTTCGTAAACGCATATTCGAGACCTGTGATCGAAGCGAAGATCTCGCTGAAGGCTATTAGGACGTATCTGAGGGAGGGAGGAGGGTAACGGTTAACGTTTAAACTTCCGATACGAAGAAAGGAGTGGGAAAGGGGGAGGCCCAGAAGAGGAGGAGAGGAGGAGGAGGAGGGAGGGAGGAGGGAGAAAACTCACGATCCAGTTTGAATCCAAACATTAAGAGGCGAAACCAAAGCATTCCCATCCGAATCTTCACATGTCGCAGCGCTATACCCACAAGGATTTGTTTTGTAGATGTAGTGTTGGAGGACGGCGGCCCAGATCATCGCTAAGGAGCCTATATTATCATAGTACACATAGCGTGCAAGAAAGGTAAGGAAATGAAACGAAGGAATAAAGGGATTTCTACGAACCTGTAATAAAACCACCCGTAATCTTCTTCAATGCGGTCCATCTTATACCTGAGCGAGCGAGGGCGGGGTAGATCTACACCCACGAATCAGCATACACAAGATAAAAACGAGAGAAAGAGAAAGAATAGGAAAAGGTAGAGGATACTCACGAAAAGATCACAAATCGGAATGAAAATAATCAACGCAAAAGGATCTAAATTCGATAACACATCATTCGGTAGACCATGCGTCGACATCGTAGCAGCTTGTGAAGTGAGGTTATTGTTAAGTTGGTTATACGAGAGCCCTACATTCACCGCATGATAAGCGAAACAATAGATAGATAGAGATAGGTACGAAAGAGCAAACAAGCAAAACTCACAATAAAGCGGGAACCAACAAAACACCGCACAAGCCTTAAGTCCCCTCCTAACCTCCTCAACCCAAAGATCATCAAACTTCATCCACGCCGGCCTCTCCTTCCCCTCCGCATCAACCCTACTAGGTTTAACACTCTCCCAGAAGTCCCCTCGAGTCACACTCTTATACATCTTAACGACATTCCAACTCCACTTTCCTTTCATCGCGTACGACCAGAGGTGGAGGGCTGTGGCTAGGACGGAACCGGTGGGTGGGGTGCGGATGTAGCGGTTTCGACCGAGGTAGAGGACTAAGGGGCAGAGGAGGTAGATTATGGTTGGGAGGGTGTAGGCGAGCCAGAAGCCTACGTACTATATACATAGAGAAGGAGAGGGGGTTAGTGGGAACGGGAAGGGAAGGAGGGAGGAAGTACATACCTTTTCGGAATAAGTCATACCGATTTGACCGATTAACGCTCCAACATTGATGAACAGATAAAAGTACTACATAAACCCAAGCAACACATCAGAATACACCCACTCATGTTTCGTTTATTCCAAAGAGACTCACCATATACATCCTCGAAACCGTCAAAGTCGGATCAACAATAACTCTCTCCCCCTTCCCCGTAGTCCTAACAAACAACTTCGTCCTCTTATACTGCTCCGCAATCAACGGACTAATATTACTCTTAAACAACCCCGTTCCGAAACCCGTAACGATTAACGCAACGACGAACGCTCCTACGGCTCCTTTTCCTTCGATTACACCTGGGACGGCGGAGACGATGAGGATGACGTGACCGATGAAGGTTATGAGGACTGCAATGCAGATTGTGTTGAATCGGCCGAGGTGGGCGTCGGCTATGTAGGCTCCTAGGAGGGGGGTTATGTAGCACCTGGAAGGGAGGGAGAGAACAGGTCAGTAACGTCATTTGAAGGGAAGGGAAGGGCAAGGAAAGGGTACTAGGGTGGGGGGAATGCAAAGCGAGGCGAGGCGAGGAGGAAATGCGAACACGAATCGAAAGAGGGAAATAGAGAAAAGCTTAAGATGGAACACAGAACACGGAACACTAACCAAAACTGATAAAACGTCGTTAACCCCGTCGAAGCTTGTTGACCCATCCCTAGAGCACCCGATTGTCCATTCGCGAAACCTGCACCTGTATGTGAACCCGGAGGGAGAGGTTGTTGGATGAAGTTTGTCTGTGGGGGTGATTAGGTTAGATTGGACGTTTTATGTTTTATGTTAGATTAGGAGAAGGTGAAGGTGGGGAGAGGATAGAGTGGAGAAGGAGAAGGGAAAGGGAAAGGGGTACTCACGAAGACTTGTTGACATCCGTAAAACTATAGGTATACAATACGATCAATCACACTGTAGGCTCAGCAGAAAAGAAGCCACATACCGAAAACCTTTCAGCCATCTCAATAAACGCAATCACTAAAAACCAAACATCCCAAATCAGCCACCAATTGCCGAAAAAAAATGGAGGTGTACGTAGTCCAACACGTACGATAAGCATTCCAAGGGATCGAATCCGAAACTCTCCTAAGCGTCAACACCTCTTCCTCAGTAGGAAACTCCAACCCCGCATGAACCTCATCGAAAGGTTCCTCGTCATGACCATGAAGGACAAGAGAGTTGGAGTCTTTGTCCTCGATACCAAGACCAGATTTATCGGAGGAGACTTTTTTGACTTCGCTTATAGCTGCTAGAGAGTCTTCTGTTAGGTGTCCTGCCATGTCGTTCGTTTCGTTCGCTCGTTTCGGGACGGAAGGAGCAGAGGGGGAAACTCGAAGGCGAAGCAAGGGGAAGAAGCAAGCAAGCAAGCCCGAAAGAAACGAAAACAAATAAGGTTCAGGGAGTTTATATACACCCAAGCTCCACTGTGACTTATCATTTATGAATTGAATACATAACGTACATATGCAGACATATGCACATAAATGCACATATGCTCTATGTAACGCCTCACGAGCGGAAAAATCGGAAGCGGGATCTAGTGTATCATGTGGGCATATCAATGTCGTGGTCCATGGGCTTCCAATGTCCATGAGTGATGGATATGGACTCGGGAAGGCGAGGGACACCAGATCCAGGGGAAGGGGCTGGATTTTTCAATTCGCCAAGACTGGAGAAGGGGTGCACGCGACCTCGCGCGCGAGCGTAGACCGAGAAAAAAAAAGATAAAAAATTTCCGAGGAGACCCTAGGAGACCGATAAGGTGTTTGGTTCAATGTTTCGATGTTTATTTTTTTCTCTGCGATATGTTACTGTAGTCTGTAGCTGGTGAATAAGTCGCACTCAGTTTCCATATCATATCATACTCACCTAGGTACATCTACATCATTGACATCTCGACCCACCCAGCCCAGCCAAGCCCTAGCACGCGCACTAACATCTTCCCTTCCCTTCGCTTTACTGTACAGTGTGCACGCTCCACCCATTCCGATTTCCCTCGGAGCAAAAACAAAACAACAGAACGGACGAGCTTGGACCAATCCCACAAACCATATGGACATCAAACGCGTACAAAAAAAAATCAAAAAAATCGAATCGGATGGAGTTGTGGATGTACCTTGAGGCTTGTTTGCTTGCTTGCCCGTGTCGGATGATCGCTAGATGATCGCCGGAAAGTTATGTAGAGCTGCGAAGAAACAAACTGAAAAAAAATTTTCATGGGTGGCAGACACGGCAGACGTTGAGGCAGGCTGAGGCCCGAGGATAGATAACGGCGCCGTTTCACATGGCTCGATCCAGTTCCATGCGACCGAGTCTGCGCAGGCAGCGGAGGTCGGAGAGGGTCGGGAGCGGTCGGGTCAAGGCTGGTATGGGTATTTAGCACGCCATATCTCACCATACGCAGCATCCGGCGTACCATGAATCGAATCGTCGCCGGTCGGTGGATGACTGTGGATGACGAGGCGTCTCGTATTTTTGGATCGGCCGACGGCGATCGGGAGCTCGGAGGTTCGGCATCGGAGGCCGGAGGCCGGGTGTAAGAATCCCACGATGGCGAGTTGGCGAGTTAAAAGTTTCAGGTTTCTGCGATCTCCATTGACAAACTCACGGCTCGGAATATTTCATTCACATATGTAAGGAGGTGTTGCGGTAAGGAGTTGAAACTTGAAGCTGGATATACGCAGAGGATCGGGATCGAGAAGGAAGGGTCACCGGGAATTGAAGGGAGGGTAGCAGCCCGAGTCCAGAAGGTCGAGAGCTTGACGGGAACTACTTGAGAGGACGAGAAGAGATTGTAGGACGGCGCCTGGTGTAGATGAGAGAAGAGGAGGAGAAAGGAGTGGGGAGGAGAGGAGAAGAGAAGAGAGGAGAAAGGAAGGAGAGAAGACTCAGAAGACTCAAGGAAGGGGCCGCGCGTCGAGTCGAGTCATAAGTACACGTGTCTTGTCTGTTAACAATCGCCTTTGCCTCTTTTGATTCTCATACATCCATCAAGCTGGGCTGGGTGGTATTGAGACCCCCTCGACGTCGTCCAGGACAATTTGGAGCATATCAAATATCCCGAGGCAGGCGGGCCGCGGACTTGAGACAATGGGCGACTCGTCAAACACTGAGAATTGAGGAAGGAAGGGTCGTGCGTGCGTGCTCAATTATATAACTCGGTCTTTTATTTTATTCTTTTATAGACGAGGCACATCGATGAACTCGATACAGTGAACCCGAGGTCGAAGTACTACGGACGAGTTCGGTAAGTTTCTTTTTTTTTTCTTCTTAATTTTGGATTACTAGGGTCGACGTTTGTTCGGAGTACGATACTAGCGCTATTTGCTAAGCGCTTCCAGACTTCCAGTTCACAAAAAACAGAGGACTGACAACCTTAAGTGCAGTACTAGCTACATGACTTGGTTCAAAGTTAGTCGAGTTGCGGAAACACCCTCTCGAGATCTACGATAGTGTGGCGAAGAATAAGTAAAGTGAGTAGCATAACCATCTAATCGTGTGATTGTATGTACACTAGCTGAGGTAATGGCTGTACTTTGAAGTAGGCCTTACTGCGAAATGGGTTTCGTCGTGTTTTCTGTCACTTGTATGTATGACATATGACACAGGTTCGCGCGTTCGCTTTACTACGATATCAAAGAGCGGTCAGATGCGCGAGGTCAAATAGAATCGAAGAAGGTTCACGGGTCTCGCGTGCATGATCTCATCCTCACCAACCTGATATTTATTCTTTTGTAGACTGTAGGCGAGGCACGGATAACCTCGATACAGAGAATCTGTGGCCGAAGTAGGACGAGTCGGGCAAGTTATTTTTGTTGATTTTTGGATTAGAGTCTGAAGAAATACCATGCTATTTGCATATATGCATCTTCAACAATGGATCCAGACATGCCATCAAGCGCAAGTTCCAGTTCGCATTCAAAAACAAAAGACGGACACCTTGCAATACTAGGCCAGCTACACTAGTCAGGCCATCTTTTGATCCAAAAACCCAACTTGATTAGCTATAGTCAAGTAAGTTCGGAAACACCCTCTCGAAATCATAGTGCAGCAAAGAATAAAGTGAGTAGCAATGGCATATATAACCATATAATCGTGTGATCGTACACTATGTAGCACTGATTCTGGGTAATGGCTGTACTTTACTAGGCTTTGCCTTACTGCGAGATAGTTTTCGTCGTGTCTTCTGTCTTTACGATATCATATCATATCAAAGAGTGTCAAGAAATTGCCTTGGCACAAGAGAATACGACTCCAAAGCAGCGTCGTGGACGTCACTACAAACTGACCTCGTATTGCGTCGCGTCGTTCACAAACCTAAATATCTAAAATGTAAAAAAAACTAGCTTTTCATTGACTTGTACAAACAGGCTTACTCTGCCAACACTTGGATGATTCTACAATCATTTGGACTTGGATATGAGGAAATAAATGCTTTATAGTAGGAGATGAATCATGGTGACGAGATATACACGCTACTTAGAGTACTTTCGTTACCTTGCACTCTAGTTATAGTCATTGCGATGCATTTGATAGCCAGGTAGCCTGAAGCAAGCTTGGTTTGAGCCCATGGTGAATAGTATAAATACTAAAGTTCTGAGTGAATGTGAATGTTAACAGGGTATCTAGGATGAAGGCACCTGCTACATGGTCAAGAAACACAAATGATGAACCGTGACAGTTCATGTTCTGGCAACTTGAGGGATCACAGCTGAATTAGTCTTTCAGCCCTTTTCCCTCAAAGAAATATTTAGGACTGGGTGCTACCTGTGCAGAGGTTGCACATATGTCAGAAGCTGCAGAGGTTTTGAACAAGTTAGATAGAGAGTCTGAGTAATGTTTTGAAATTGTTCTGGCATCTTTGATACTAACATAGAGTTTATACTATCATGATTGTATGCTGATATTATTGTAATCTGTGTTTATACCCACCACTTTTGAGAGAGTACTAGAGTGTTGTCTAATGAATATTAGTCTGATCTGCCAATTTATGTCTTGCACCAAGCTGACCCAAACTTACAGCTCACTTCATGCACACTCAAGATATCATCATTCAGAGTCAGAACAGTGCCATTCTGCACAGTTTATAGTAAATGGAGATTCAGGAGCTCTACTTATAATAGCATCTTTTCCAGTTGAAACCAGCCTCATAGCAATTAGTCCACATCATAGGTATGCTCCCTCCTAGTACCTGATTAGAGACCATTTCCATAATGTCTGCATTAAGCATTGAAATGTGCACCTTTGTCCTGCAGCAGCTGTACTATTCCCAGGTTTCCCTTAATACCAGCTGCTTGGAGAGCATTTTCATAATAACCTCCTTGAGCATTGACATCTGCACCCTTGTCCAGCAGCAGTAGCACTATTTCAATGWTCCSTKCWTCAGCARCTGCTTGGAGAGCATTTCCATAAWAACCTCCTTGAGCATTGACATCTGCACCTTTGTCTAGCAGCAGCTGCACTATATTMATATCCGTTCTTCTAGCAGCTGCTTGGAGAGCATTTCCATAAAAACCTCCTTGAG